>PVKB01008391.1:0-17264 GCA_004027205.1 Ctenodactylus gundi | reverse complement strand
TTTTTTTTTTTTTTTTTTTTTTTTTTTTTTTTTTTTTTTTTTGCACGGAGCTGTAACCCCAGCCCTTTTGATTTTGAGCTAAGGCTATTTGAACACTCAATCCTTCTGCTTCAGCCTCCCTGAATTCCAGATTAGGGGCACATGCCACCGGTCTGACAAGTTTTCTTTTTAAATGTAAGATACTTAAAGTTCATCTGGTTAAATTGTTGAAGCAAAAGAACAGATAGAAATATTATTCTTTGTCCTTGATAAAATCTTTGAATTTAATGGTTCTGCATCATAGCTTTTAAAGATTCGCACATAATCTGTAACATCAAGACCTTCAGAAAGATTAGTTTGTGTAGTTATTGAAAACCAAAATACCAACATAGGACTGGAGAACTTAAGTTAGGGTGTACCTAGAAGATTTGGGAATTTGTTCCCCGTAGGGGTCTTTCCTAGAATTCTCCCTGGACCTATTCTCTAGAGGCTGGGAAAGCTGTTTCCCATGCTGTGACTCCTGGACCACTTCTGCTGGGAGGACCAGGCAGAGGAGTGAGCTGAGGAGCATTAAGTACTCTCATGACGAGGTACATCGAGGCAGTAGGGTTTGTCTGATAAAATTTGTGTGTGTATATGTTATAGAATGGTTGGATGCTCAGTGTTAACAAAAAGGTGAAGTCATTTCACTCGTAGATACCATCTTGGAGGCTGGAAAACCCAGAGGCTAAGTAGTTTAATTCAGTGACCATTTGCAGTTTAGTACTGAGTTATAAAAATATTTTAGTGACAAGAAAGGATTTGCAGTATTAAACAAGTTAAAGTTAACTTATGTGGCTCGTTGTCCTCCCTTATTGAACTGAGTTTCTCAATTTGAATAAAGCATCTGAGGGTAAAATGTCTGCTAACAGAGCTGAAAAGTTTGTTTTCAAAAGATTGTTTTCTTTTATTTGGGTACATTGAGAAGCTGGCCTCTTTGAAAATTTTGAATTTAAAATTAGAGATGACTGAAGTTGGGAGAAGTGTCACGATTCAGGCACTGTTTCTGTGTGTAGTAAGCCTTGTATTCTCTTTTTAATATACAAGTATGGCATTTTTTTTTTTTGCAGGGGTATGCGTTTTGGTAGAACAATTTGAGGACGAAGATAGGATATCATTTAAATCTTTCATTGAGGATAAGCATTCAGTTTTGAGAACCTAGTTTTATACAGAATATTTTAGGGGTTTGTATGAGTTTTCAGGCAACTGTGAGAAAAATTGTGAAAGCAATAAATCATTTCTTATGGCCTAAACATATATTTTCATTTTGAAACAGAACCTATTTGTCCAGAATTTTGCCTTCAAATCAGAATGCAGCCTGCTAACTCAAAAGCAAGCATTGAATTTCTTTGCCTTTAATTTCTTGACCAATTTTGCCCCCATTAGATTTCTCTCCTTAGTGGTCACTAGAAAGTTTAAGCTGTTAGAAATTTCTGTGATGTAAATAGCAAGAATGGTCTTCCAGGAGAGAGATAGGACGAGGTTGGGTTGTGTGTAGAGGGGTGTCACTTACTTATCACACATTTAGTGGTATGGAAACATTTTGATCCCAGGACCACTATACTCAAATTATTGAGGTCCTAAAGAGTTCTGGTTTATGTGGATTGTGTTGGTTTATATAGAAATCGGAGCTAGGATGTTTGAAATACTTATTTGTAATTTATTTTGAAAAATAATTCATTAAATGTGTACTTAAATCACATTTTTATGAAAATAACTATTTTCCAAAATAGCTTGAAGAGTGGCATCATTTTATATTTTTGGAAATCTTTTTAATGTCTGCTGTAATAAAAGAACGGGCTGCTACATTCACATTATGCAAAAACCTTTGGAAAATCAGTGGAAGAATAAAGGTGAAAGAAACCTAATTTTTTTTTGGTGACAAGGTGTTGCTCTCTAGTCTAGGCTGGTCCTGAACTCAGTATGTAGCCCAGGTAATCATCCTGTGTCAGCTTCCCAAGCGCTGGGATTATGGGCATGTACTCAGTACCATGTCCAGCTTGTGTGGTGCTGGGAGTTGGACCCAGAGTCTTGTGCTTGCTAGGCAAGCACTTCAACTGCTGAGCTACATCCGAGCCTCCTAAAAAATTATTTTGAGAAATCTTTTTAAGGGGCTGGGACTCCCCATTTCTGAGTTCGGTGATGAACTTTTGCCTGGACCATACTGTAAGAATTATCATGCTAATAGTGCGTAAAAATGTGATGCTTTTTAAAGCACTTCTATCACTGAACCACATCCCCAGCCCTTTTAAAATTTTTAGTTTTTTCTAATTTGTGAAAAATAAACCGTAAAAAGTAAGAGATAGAAGAAAGTAATAAGATAGACTTTGTGGAGTGAGGAAAGGGATGTGGGAGTGGTGAGAAGGTAGGAAAGGGAAAGCAATGTGATATATACATTAAAAAATTAAAATTTTTAGCTCATACCAAGTTGAACAAGACATAATATTCAGTATTTTTAAAGCAAGGAAGGTCTTGTTACCTTAACTAGATATGTATGTGCACAGAATGCCCCAAACCAATGTAAACCTTAAATTTTGCACCTATACATATCAATAAAATGGAGAAAAATATTCAGTATTTCTTTCCTAGTAGTATAAAATGCCTTGTGATTTAGAGTAGTTTAGATTCATGCCCCTTTTGAGGAAAAAAAAAACCTTAGCATTTGGAATTCTGAAGGCCAAGCATGGAAGTATATATATGTATGTATGTGTATATATGAATGTGTATATATGTATGTGTATATATATGTACATGTATATATGTACATATATATATGTATGCTAGGTTTTTAAGCCATAATTTGCCTTATGCATATGTACATTTAGGTTTATAAACTGTAATTTCTCTTAATTTGATGATCCATTTTGAAAAGTAATGACACAGAATTTCCAAATATTGGACATTTTGATGTCAGTAGAATCTTTCCTCAAAGCCCCTCAGTGGAATTTCCCCCTTTTGATTGATTTATAGAGTTGTGTGTTCAGTGGTTAGCTTTTGTAATTAATGCTTTGTTCCTTATTTGGTATAATCTTGTATTTAGAGAATACTTATATGTGTAAGATTTTTAAATTTTTTTATATTCTTATATTTTTCCTTTTTAGCTATTTCTGTTTACCTATATGTGTTTTGGTTCTGTTCTAAGTCTTATTCATTCTAAGTCTTTTTTTCCTTTGTACTAGCTAGGGTATGGATTGTGAGCAGGTTGGTTTTGTTTCATGTGTTCGTTTGTTAAGTATGGTCATTTGATGCCTTAAACATTGAAGTATAGATTATGCTGTCCAGTATATTATAATGCAAGGCGCATATATAAAATTTTCTCATAGCCATAATTTAAAAAACAATGAGATTATATTTTATTTAACCTATACATTATTTCTAAAATATTCTGAAGTATTATACAAATTTATGTGAGATATTTTTACATTCTTTTTTTGTACAGAATTTTCAGAATCTGGTTTTATACTTAAGGCACTTTTTTCCCATTTTATTGATATGTATAAGTGCAAACTTTAAGGTTTACAATGGAGTTGAGCATTTTGTGCACATACGTATCTTGTCAAGGTTAGGGCAAGATCTCAGTCTGTAGTCCAGTCTGGTCCTGAACTCAGGCTGTCCTCAATCTCACAGGAATCCTCCTGCCTCAGCCTACTGAGTGCTGGAATTATAGGTGTGTATGCCCAGCTTATGTGCTGCTAGAAAATTGAATCCTGGACCTTGAGCTTGCTAGGCAAACCTTTTAACCACTGTGCTCTTCCTCCAGCCTCCATGCCTGAATACATTTAATTCTTACAACAGTGTATGAGGTAGATTCTGTTAATATTCTTACCCTCATTTTACAAAAAAGGACATTAGGACGCAAAAGAGGCTAACTAGTTTGCCCCAAGGTCACAGGGCTAATGAGGGGATAGAGACAGAATTGGATCCCTGGCACCTGACTCCAGAACTTTTACTACTTCCGTGGAGAGCCACATCGTGCCTGTGTGTACTTCCCGTGAAAGTTTGAAATACCACCGTTGCTCCAAAGCTGTTAGGCTTGTGGACAGGGGCTAAGCTCTTTCAGTTAGGAGTTACTACATATGCCCCAGTTATCTCAGAAGGTACTTTTAGAAGTCAATTTAGATAGATAGACTTCACAGATGCATTGGTAAGGCTTTTTTTGTGTGTGGTACTGGAGATTGAACTGAGGTTCTTTACACAGAGCTATATTCAAGTTTTATTTTTAAATTCGAGACAGAGTCTTTTTGAGTTGTGCAGGCTGAGCTTGAACCTGTGATCCTCCTGTCTGAAGACTCCCATAGTACTGGGGTTATAGGTGTGTGCCACCAAGCCCAGCTGATTGTAAGATTTTCAAAGTAGCTGTAGTTTATTTTGCCTAGTCACATAAATGTATTGCATTCCTATAAAATGTTGTAAAAAGTATGAGAATAAATGAGAATTTTACGACTCAAAGTTTAAAGATCATGTCTAATGCTCTCACTCTGCAGATGCAGAGAGGAGGCCAAGAATGTTTAAGTAACTTAAAGATATTTCTGTTCCAAAATTATTGGTTAAGACTCTTGGTTATAAGCAAGAGAAATCAACTATGGTAGTAAAAAAGGAAAATTTACTCTTAAGCACGCTAAGGATTTCTTTCAGTCCAAGAGCAAGTGCAGAACTGGATCTGGGAGAGGAAGGTGTTGAGGAACACAATCTGTCCTCCTCTTGGCTCCTCTTCTGTCTCAGTTGGCTACCTTTTTCGGACGTTCAGCCCGCATGGCAGGCAGAAGTGGGTGCCCCAGCTGCTCTTTGACATGGTCCCATTCTAGTCATATACCGGTAGTACACATCTCTTGTATGTCTTCTTTCCACTTTGCTCTTAGAAATTCTGGGCAGAAAGGTATTCATCTTGATTCATGTTTTCCATCCTAATCTTACCTTCTGTGACCAGGCCATGATGAGGAAGTGGGGTCTGCGTGCTTAGGAATCCTCCTTGGCAGACTGGGCACAGAGAACAAGTCATTCTGCCATCCTCCCCTCCCCCCATTGTCCTATGAGAGTTTCCCAGTAGTAGTGTATTAAATCCTGGATTACTTTTTTACCTTTTTTTTTTGGAGAAAGCATAGTGTTTTTATTTTTTTATTTTTATTTACTTTTAATTAATTTTTGGTGCTAGAAATTGAACCCAAGAGGCTGGCTGTGATCATGTACATGTGAAATCCCAAAACTGGGGAGGCTGAGGAAGGGGGGGATTGCCTTGAGTTTGAGGCCAGTGTGGGCTACATACTGAGTTCAGGACCAGCCTGAACTACAGGCTATGCCAGAGAGAGAGAGAGAGAGAGAGAGAGAGAGAGAGAGAGAGAGGGAGGAGAGAGAGAGGAGAGAGAGAGAGATTGAACCTAAGATCTTGAGCATGCTAAACTGTTCCCTTAGTCCCTGTGTGTCCTATTAAAATTCTCTATTGTATATTTACAGAAAGGTGACTACTAGCTCTTCAAGACTTCCTATTATTAAATCGTTAAATATGACTTTGTTTGAGACAGGGTCTCACTCTGTATTTTAGGCTGGTGGTCCTGAACTCACTATATAGCATAGGCTGGCCTCAAACTCATGGCAGTCCTCCTGCCTCAGCTTCCCCACTATTGAGATTACAGCCATATGCCACCTCACCTGGCTGTGTGATGCTGGAGAGTCGAACTAATGGCTTTGAACCTGCTAGGCAATCTCTCTGGCCACTGACCCTCTAGTCCCTGACCAATATATCTTGACAAACTTGTTTTGTTATTTATTTTGAGATGTGGTCTCACCAAGTCACAAAGTTGCCTAGGCAGAGTTTGAATTGAGATCCTCCTGTCTCAGCTTCTCAGAGTGCTGGGACAAACCTGTGGCACAGGTCTATAATCCCAGAAACGTATTTTTAATACATGTATTTGTATTTTGGTGTATGTAGTACTTACGGATTGAACCCATCGCCTTCACACTGAACTACATCTCCAGCTATTTTTTTTAAAATTTGAGATAGGGTCTTACTATGTTGTCTAGGATGAGCTCAAACTTGGGATGTTCCTGCTTCAGTTTTCTAGAGCTCTGCGGTTATATGCATGCTACGCCACACCTGGCTTTATATGCAGTGTGGTAAATGTCTAAATATAAAAATGTATTACAGTACAAGCACATTGCCATTAGTCCCCCTCCAAGCCCCTCTTCCTTGCCTGCTTCAAACACAGTTACCCTGTCATTCTTACTGCTTTCTGAAGCAGTTCCAGAAGTCCTCTTTCATGAATGTCTTTAATTACACTATTATGAGTACCTCAGTGTCCTGAATAAAATGGGATCAGCACTCTAGATTTTATCACATCTTTGTATTTTTAATGTTTTAATGTATTGCCTGATATGTAACATGGTATGCACACATTCACACACATAAACACACATTTGTGGTACTGGAACCTGGAGTGTTTTACCACTGAGCTACATCTATAGACATTTTTAATTTTTTTAAATTTTGAGACAGTTCTTATTAAGTTGCCTGGGCTGGCTCGGAATTTGAGATCCTCCTGCCTCAACTTACCCAGAAGATGGAATTACAAGTGTGCACCACTGCACCAGGCATAAAATAAATATTTTTTTCTAAATTCAAGATAAGCTCTCTATACCTTTCCAAAATCGTATAGTTTTTTTTTTTTTTTGACAGAGTCTTGCTGTGTAGTACAATCTGAATTTGAACTTTGAGCCCTCCTGACTCAGCTTCCCATATACTGTGATTACGGACGTGCGTCGTCCCACCTGGAAGTTATTTTCTGTTTTGGAATGAAGTCTTGCTGTATTGCCTAGGCTGACCCTGAGCTCCTGGACTGAAATGACCTTCCTGTCTCAGTCTCCTGAGTAGCTGGGACTCAGTTGTGTGCCATGACAAGTGACTTTATTTTTAAATTACCAGTACTGATAAAATTTTTGATACTAGTTTCGTTTTGTACATACTTTGCTTTCTTAGATAAGTGAGCATTTGACATGGGCTCAGTAAGACTGAAAGAGTTTAAAGTGGAGAATATAAAGGAAAAGAATGAGGAGGATAGAATTCGGATTCTATTTAGATGTGTTGATTTTGAGATCACAAAATTGGACTGTCACCAACTAGGTCACACTAAAGAAGTATTTGGTTGGCAGTCAATTCAACATCATAAGACCTGGAGTAAAGACATTTGGATAGATTATCAAGGTTTCAGTGAAAAGTAGGTCTTAGTGTAAAGCGTGAGCTTAGGTTAGATCATTTAGAGAGACAGTGTTAAGATCAGAAGAGGAGCAAGAATAGAATCAAGAGTGACACCAATGTTTAAAGGATAGTGCAAGAAAAATGAGCACATGAAGGAGGCTGAGAAATAAGCAGCCTAAGAACAGGAAGAAAGTTAAAACTGTGGTGGAGCTGAGCGCCAGCAATGGGCCCATGAGCCAAGGGGGAGGCAAGGCTGTAACTGATATCACATAAGGATCCAAGGACTAGGAAAAGACTGTTGGATTTGAGACTTCAGCTTTTTTTTTTTTGAGACAGGGTCTTGCTCTGCGGTCTAGGCTGGACCTGAACTAGATAGTCCATCATGGCCTAAAATTGAAGGCAATTCTCCTTCCTCAGCCTCCTGTGTTCTGGGATTACAGGCATGTGTCAACTTGTGTGGTATTGGGAAATTGAGAACCCAGGGCCTTGCTTTTGCTAAGAAAGTACTTTAATCACTGAGCTATTCCTCTAGCCTTCTTTAGATTTTTATAGGCCTTTTTAAAAGTTAACCCCAGGCAGGAATAAATGACTAAATGGGTTAAGAATAAAAAGTTAAATACAGGGTGTTAGCATGCTGATGAAATAGTAGTAAATCTCTTGATAGCCGACTCACAAGAGTAGAAGTTCATTGTGTGTTGCCCTTTCAGCAGCTGAGGGCTCAGCCACATCCATGTGCAGAGGAGATTTGTGAATGGCATGTATCGCCATACCTAACAGGAGGGGTTCATTCTTCCTTTTAGTAGATAACAGGGGAGGTATTGGTGACAGAGTGGTGAGAGTGGCATAACAGCCTCCAGAAGAAGGAGGTAGAGCAGATGACAGCAGTTGATTGTATCGCCAGTTACCTGGAAGACTGGGCTCCCAGCTTTGTCACTTCTGTGAAATCAGAACCATAGGTGTTGGCTGTCACATCCTTTGATTGTGCTCTTCTAGGTTACCCTGGCCCATGAGTAGTGTTTGAGTAAATATCTTAACCATGATTCTAAAACATGAGGTCTTCTGTATAATGCTTTAAAAAGCCCAGAGGTTTTTCCATGTTTGGGGACATCTTTCATTGTGCACCTGTGCACAGCGGCAGTGAATGCTCAGAACTGTTCAAAAAAAAAAAAAAAACTGCCAAGAGATATTGGACATCTCCCCACACATTGAGAGACAAGTTAACATAGTTTTGTTTTAGCAGGGCAGGTATGGAGGACAGGCAAAGGGATAGGGGAATTACAGAGTAGTTGTTCTGTTACAGGAAGATCTAATCTGGGAAAGAATAGGGGGTCTTTAAAGTTAAGAAGTGATAACCAAGTGAAAAAAGAGGGAGGCTAAGTGTGAAGTTAACAGTTAAGATTTCAGATGTAAACCAGATGTAGTAGTACATACCTACAATCCTGCGGAAGGCAGTGACATTGCAAGTTCCAGTCCTACCTGGGCAATTTAGTCAGACTCTGTATCAAAACAAAAAAAAATCTGTGGATGTAACTCAGTGGTATATTACTGCTATGCATTTGCAGGATAAGAAAGTTCCAGGGATTTGGGAATAGGGATTATAGAAGTTGAGAGATGGTCATGGAGGTTTGACTTGTTTTGTTTTGTTTTGAGGCAGGATCTTGTGCTGCAGTCCAGGCTGGTCCAAAACTCACTGAGTAGCCCAAACTGTCCTGAAATTCAACAGTAGTCCTCCTGCCTCATATTCCAGAGTGCTAAACTAGGATTACAGGTGTGCACCACCACACCTGGTTTATGTGGTCCTGGGGAATTGAACTCAGGGCCCTGTGCTTGCTAGTGAAGTGCTATAACCAGTGTGCTGTTCCTCCAGCCCCTTGGTTTCTATTTCTTTTTATATTTTTTAGACAGGTCTTGCTACATAGGCCAGGCTTTCCTTGAATTCATGATATAGCCCAGGCAGAGCTTGAATTTGGAATCTTCCTGCGTCTTCCTCTCAAATATTGGGATTACAAGAGTGTATCACCATACCCACTTTTGCTTTGGTTTTAAAATGGATTATATTTTATGGATACTGAATTAGTGAAGATGTATCAACTAGGTGCTTGGTAGTCATTTAATGTAGGAATGATTTATCAGAAGATATATATATATATATATATATATATATATATATGGTAAGTGACAAGGGGGACAAGGTAGATTATCTGCTCACAAGCTGAGTTTTAGAAAAAGGACAGTAAGAGGCTTAGAGAAGGACTAGAATATTCTGTGAGCTTTGTTTTTGTTTTGTTTTTGAGACAGGGTCTCACTCTGTAGCCCAGGCTGGACCTGAACTCACTGTGGAGCCCAGGCTGGCCTTGGACTAACAACAGTCCTCCTGTCTCAGCCTCCCTAGTGCTGGGATTATAGGCATGTGCCACCACAGGCTCCTTTATGTGGTGCTGGGGAATCAGACTCAGGGCCTTGAGTTTGCAAGGCAAGAGCCATAACCACTGTGCTATTTCTCCAGCCCCCTGTAAGCTCTAGAATAGAGGTTGGCCAGAAACTTAGAAGCTGTGACTTCAATTAGGATGAATTGGGAACTTTCTGTACCAACATGAGCATGTACATTGAAGCAGGATTCCACAGAGCACAGTGAAAGGGGTTGGGAGGGCACTCACAAATGGAAGAGAGTCATTGTTTTGTTGTTGTTGTTGTTTTTTTTTTGAGACAAGGTCTTGCTCTGTAGGCCAGGCTGGTCCTGGACTCACTGAATAACCCAGGCTGGCCTTTAACACACTGCAATCCTGCCTCAGCCTCCCGAGTGCTTTAACCGCTGAGCTACTCCTCTACTCCCCCTACTCCCTGAAGAGAGGTCATCAGGAAGGAAACTGGGAACTGAGGATTTAAGTTAAGAAAAGTATCCATGATGGGGGGTTGTGTGAAAGGAGAGAATTATTTTGCTCTTTGCTTCATAAATAGTTGTAATAGACTGAATTAGGTTTTTTTTTCTGCTTTATTTGGGTCTATTTTTTTAAAAAATATTTTTTCAATGTTCAGTATTGAACACAGGTGTTTTCTGCCCCTGAGCTATCTTTAACCCTAAATCTATTTTTCTTTTTTTTTGAGAAAGGGTCTTGCTCTGTAGTCCAAGCTGATCCTGAACTTACTGTGGAGATTAGGTTGGCCTAGAACCCTCAACAGTTCTTCAGCCTCCTAAGTGCTGTGATTACAGGTGTGCACCATTATACCCAGTTTATGTGGTGCTGGGGAATCAGATTCAGGGCCTTGCACTTGCTAGGCAAGTGCTCTAGCCAGTGTGTTTGGTATTCCTTCAGCCCAGCTAGTCCTAGTTTTAATTGCACTATTTTAGCTTCATTTCTCTCATACCTGAAGATTGGCTTACTTTTCTTTCAATTTATATTTTTGCATTTTAAGTGCAAATCATTGTCATTATTTTTAAGAATAAGGTTAGTTGGTTTAAGTAAAAAGGAAAAAGACAAACCTGTTTTGAAATCCTACTCCATCATTTAGGTATCCTTCCAGACTTTTCCCTATGTAAATAAATACATGCATCTTTAATTTTTGAAGACATATTCAGTATTTGGCACTGCTGCTTTTAGGGAAAAAAAAATCTAATGAATATTCTTTTTCAGAATAGGTTGATTGCTACTTCACTCCTTCCTTCCTTCATTCATTCGTTTTGAGTTACTGGGAACTAAACCCAGGGCCTTTGCCCTGGACTGCATTCCCAGACCTTTTTGTATTTTTATTTTGGATAGGGTCTCACTAAGTTGTCCACGCTGGGCTTGAACTTTGAGTGTACCTTGCCCTCCCAGATTGAAAGGATTACAGATCTGGGCTGCCAGGCTCGGCCATTTATTTTTAATCATTACCTTGATTGATTATTAGACTGTAACATATTTATTTGATATTTTATTATTGAATTTTCTTTTTTTTTTTCTTGTAATACTTCAGACAGAACAAGGGCCTCATTAGTGCTGAAAGCAAGTGCACTACCACTGAGCTACACCTTCAGTGCTGTTGGATTTTTGAACACTTGTTTTTCCCAATGAGCTGAACTGTCACTACATTAACCTGACTGTCCCAGAACTCTAGCAATTTTCCTGCATCAACTAGGGCTGCAAATTTGTACCACTGAGTCCCGCTACTTCCTAGTTGTTTTTGTTTTTTATTTTTATTTATTTTTTTTGTGACAGGGTCTTGCTCTGTAGCCCAAACTAATCCTGAACTCCTATGGAGCTCTGGCTGGCCTTGAACTCACTGCAATCCTGCCTCAGTCTCCCAAGTGCTCGGGTTATCGGCATGTGCCTCCACTCTTGGCTTTTATGTGATGCTGGGGAATTGAACTCAGGGCCTTGCACTTGCAAGGCAAGTACTTTAACTACTGTGCTGTTCCTCCATTTTTATTATTAGTAAGACTAAAAAAGCCTTCTGTGTACAAATTGGCGTATTTAATTCCTTTGAGTAAGTTTCTAGGAATTGCCAAATGTACTTTTTGATATAATTTGTTTTCTTTTTTTCTCCTTTAATATTTGTGATAGTTTTTTTTTGGGGGGGGGATGTTGTTGTTGTTTTCTTTTTTTGAGAAAAGGTCTCACTGTAGTTTAGGCTGGTCCAGAGCTCATTATATAGTACATCCTGGCCTCAAACTCATGGCAGTCCTCCTGCCTCAGCCTCCCAAGAGCTGGGATTACAGATGTGTCCCATCATGCCTGGCTTATGCGGTGCTGGGGAAGTTGAGCTCAGGTTCTTGCACTTGCTAGATAAGCACTCTAACTGGTATGCTGTTCCTCTAGCTCCTCTTTTTTGTGTTGCTTATTTTGTTTTTTGTTCGTTTGAACTGGGGATCCAACCAAGGGCCTTTGCACTGAGCTATATCCTCAGCCCATTTTTTAGTTTTGATTTTGCGACATGGTTTTGCTAAGTTGGTAAATTGCCCAGGCTGGGCTTGAACTTGGAATCCCCTGCCTCAGCCTCTTGGAATGTTGGGATTACAGGCCTGTGCCAGCAGGGCCAGCTTGTGTTGCTTGTTTTGAGAACTTGTTTGGAGGTTCTACCAGGGGAACACAGCTACTTGTATACCTTTGATTGCAGAATGGTCCTCCTTTAGTGGGGAAGGTTTTCCTTTTGGAGCATTCAACTTTGGGAGAGACACACATGGAGCAGTGAGGGAGGAAGGGGGACACATGCCTAGCCAGCCAGATGAGCCAAATCAACTCTGGTGATCAGTGGTGTGACGGATGTCACAACGAGATCACCCTCACATCCATTTTGCTTATTTTGGAACAGGTCTAAATATATTTGATGAATAATGTAAAGTCAATGGATTACACATACATTGCTTGTAAGTTATAAAATCACCACCATTGTTTGACAAATACACGTTTAATATATAGACTATTTTTTACCCCAGGTAAAAGAAGCCAAAAAATATGAGTCTGAAAAGCATTTAGGTTGCCTTCTCCCAAAAGGTTTGTTCATTTAGGACTTGGGCTGTGGAATTGATAATTATAAAAATTATTAAAACTTTTAAGTTAAACATATGTCTGAATGCAAAGAAATAATTAACAGCATTTTCTTTCCTTTTTTTTTTTCCAGGTGATTCATGGCAGGGGACGTGGAAGGATTCTGTTCCTCCATCCATGACACCAGTGTCTCTGCTGGGTTCAGAGCACTGTATGAGGAGGGATTGCTTCTTGATGTCACTTTGGTTATTGAAGATCATCAGTTCCAGGCCCATAAAGCACTCTTGGCCACCCAGAGTGACTACTTCAGAATTATGTTTACCGCAGACATGAGAGAACGAGATCAGGACAAGATTCATTTAAAAGGTTTAACAGCTACTGGTTTCAGCCACGTACTTCAGTTTATGTACTATGGAACTATAGAACTGAGTATGAACACTGTTCATGAGATTCTTCAGGCTGCCATGTATGTCCAGCTTATAGAAGTGGTGAAGTTCTGCTGCTCTTTTCTATTAGCGAAAATCTGCTTAGAAAATTGTGCAGAAATTATGAGACTCTTAGATGATTTTGGTGTAAACATCGAGGGAGTCAGGGAGAAGCTGGATGCCTTTCTGCTAGACAACTTTGTGCCACTCATGTCCAGGCCTGACTTCCTGTCCTATCTGAGCTTTGAGAAGCTCATGTCTTACTTGGATAATGATCATCTGAGCAGGTTCCCAGAGATAGAGCTGTACGAGGCTGTGCAGTCTTGGCTGCGGCATGATAGAAGACGCTGGAGACATACCGATACCATCATTCAGAACATCAGGTTTTGTTTGATGACTCCATCCAGTGTTTTTGAGAAGGTTAGTGCCATAGAAAGAAATAGATAGAATTTGAGCCTCATCATTAGTATGTCTTTATAGATAAGATTCCTACACTTGGGCTGGAGCCAGAGGAGGAATGAATAGTTTATATAAGAATATTTTATGTATAGGAATCCTGATTTTACTGTAGCTTGTACATTTTTTTTTAAACATTCCACGGGCAAAAGATGAACCAGGTAGGTAGAATAGATTTTAAAGTGGAATTATTAATTTTTTGATGCAAAATACTGTATGTTTGCTTTAGTTTTTCTGTCTTCACAAAGTAATTAGACCTGAGCTGAGTCAGACTCTTTAAAAAAAAAAAAACTTAAGTAATACCTGCAAGAATTGGCGTTAAGGAGCTTTTTACAGTTCTGCTCGGCTTACATTGATGTATTTTTCTTTTATGTAAAATGTAGTAAGGATATGAAAAATAGCTCTTGAAAATCAATAGGTACTAATAGTTAATTTTCTTACCCTCACCTAGTATTGCACCTCCCATTTTTTTGTGACTACTAACTAAATTTAACCACAAAATATGCTGTCTAAAAACATTCTAACGTTTTTAAACTACTGAATTACTTAACTGTCCATCCTATACCTCTGTTGATCAAACATCCTTGTGCACATTTTACCATGTTACTAATTCTCTCTTAGAAATAGTCTTTCTCCGAAAGAGTGTTGACCCTCTTGCATGGAAGCATTTTCATTTTGCTATCAGATTCTCACTTGTGATCCCTTCTTGCCCAAAGGGGAGAGAGCCCTTTCAGTAATTGCTTAACTTAATTGGTTTCTAATCACTCGGTTACCTCTGGGGCTGTGTTTACCTCTTGCATCTTCTTTATAGAAAGCACACAGGGCTTGCTCGGCACCTTTCCTGTTAAACAGTTACTCAGCTTTGGTTATCAAATCTGGTGATAAAAATATAATACCTCCAAAGGAGCGTTCTTTATGGCACTTGAAAAACAAACATTAGCACCTTTGTATACTGAGCAGCTTCCATGTTTTTTTCCCCCCTCTGAAATGCTGGGAAATGTCATGTTTTACTTTTAATAGAGAACTCAATTTCAGGGATTTTATTTTATTCTTAGAGAATACTGATATAACAGAAATTATTGAAACTAGAGAATATACTTCTTAATACCCCTTTTTCTTCAGTGAGAATCAGTTTCATATCAACTGTGTAAATCATTTGTGTCATGTTTTGATTTTTTTCCTTACTATTGCTTTTATTGCTTTCTTTCCCTGGGGAATCCTGTTTTGTCTTTATACGATAAAGCAAATTCTTTCCCATTACTAAAACCCCTCCAACTTTACTCTAGATGGAAGTACTCATGAAATAGAAGTTAAACTTTCCCTCTTGTGCAACAGTATGATGGATAACTGGTAGCAGTAAGTGATTTGTAAGTGCTGAGCAATCGAGCTTTTTACATTCCGATCATCAGTTCAAGTGACAGTGACAGCAGCTAAAAGTCAATATTACCAGATAATTGTGTAGATTGTAGAAAATATTGCTTAAACATGCTGATGGATTCCTTTGGCATCTATAGCATAGGAGGTGGTTATTTATTTTTTTGAGACAGGGTCTCACTCTGTAGTCCAAGCAGGTACTGAACTATGTAGCCCATGCTGGCCTTGAACACAGAGCAGTATAAAAAGCTGAAAGAATACAATGATCACCCATAAACATATATAGGTGAATAATCATTAACATTTTGCCACATTTGCTAGATAGGTAGAGGGTTGATTCCTTTTATATGTAATTTGTCCCTAATTACTTCAAGCATCTCCCAATAGTTAAGGATATTATCCTACATAACTATAATGCCTTTGTCACACCTAAGGAAATTAACAGTGGTTCTTTAACATTAGGTAATATCCAGTTTATTTTCTGATTTTCTTAGTTCCCAGAATTTTTTTGATGCAGTATTGGAGACTCAATCCAGATCCTGCATGCTGAGCTGTATCCTCAGCCCCTTTTTTATTTTATTTTGATTTAGGGGCTCACTTAGTTGCCCAGGTTAGGTTTGAACTAGCCATCATCTTGCTTCAGTCTCTTAAGAGATTATAGGTGTGTGCCACCGTGCCTGGTAAATGTCTTTTTCTTCTATTTTTTCTCATTTTTATTTATTTCTTTTGTATTTTTTGTCTCTTCTTTCCCTACCCCTAAAATGCCTTTTTAGTTGATTTTCATGATCCAGGATTTATGAAGATTCACACAGCACATTTGGAGGCTTTGATACCCTTTTTTCCATTTATCATGAGGATGTTCATACAAAAGTTGAGTGAATAGAATAATGAACACCCTATAGCTGTTAACCTAGATTCAATAACTGTTAAGTTTAGCTTATTTACTTTATAAAAAACCTTTGCAGATTAAGTAGTTGATTTCAGGAAAATTCATTCCTGAATACTTAACATACTTCTAAGAATGGGGACTTGTTCATACCTTAATACATAACTATTCCACCTAGGAAAATTAACACCAAGATCTGTCATTAGCTAGCTAATCCGCATTCACATTTTCCCCAGTTGTCTTCATACTTACTAGATTGTGTTTTTTGCATTGCTTACGGCTGGTTGGGTCTAAGCTTTCTTAACCTACAAGAGGTTTTCTTTTTTTTTTTTTTTTTTTTGAAAGACCAGACTACCCATTTTCTTAGTATTTCTCACACTCTAGATGTACGTGGTTATTTCCTTCAGTTGGTATTAACACAGTGCCTTTATTCCTCTTATTTTTAAAATGTTTTAAATATTTATTTATTTTGCAGCACTGAAGGTTGAATCCAGGGCCTTTGCACTGAGCTACATTCTCAGTCTACCTTTTAATTTTATTTTGAGATGGGATCCCATCCCACTAAGTTGCCAAGGCTGGACTAAGACATGCGATCCTTCTACCTCAGCCCCCCAGAGTGCTGGGATTACAGGCCTGCACTGCTAGGCCTGGTTCTTCTATTTCACTTTAATCCCTGCTAACACATGTACTTCTTTCTTCTCTCTCTCTCTCTCTTTCTTTATTTTTTAATTTTTTTTTTTTTGAGACAGGGTCTTGCTCAGTAGGCCTGCCTGGTCCTGAACTCACTATGTATCCCAGGCTGGCCTTGAACTCAAGGCAGTCCTCCTGCCTCAGCTTCTCTGAGTGCTGGGATTACAGGCATGTGCCACCATGCCCAGCTTAACCCAAGTGCTTTTAAGCATCATGTTTTTCAAGAACAATTTCAGGAAAATGTTGTGATGCCACAGGATAACTTGGAAAACCACTGGGCATTTCTGATCAAATTTAGAAATCACCATTCTTTTTGTATTAAGAGGCCACACACTAAAATCATCCAGAATTTTATTCTTAATATTCTTTTAGACTTCTTTTAGAGTCATAAAATTTTCCTTCCTACTTAAAAATTTAGAATGCTTCAGTTTATTGGGATTAAACCTAATAAGTTTCAAAACTGAAAAATTCCTTCTAAACAAAAATCAGTGTAGTTGGTAGGCTGAGGCAAGCAGGAGGATCATCACTAAAAGCTGATCCTGGGCTACATAGTGAGTTCAAGTTCAACCTGCACTACAGAGAATAGATCTTGTCTCAAAGAAACAAACACAAAAATTAGTGTGAAGCCCTGGTCTGAAGGTCAGTGGTAGAGCGTGTACTTAGCATGTGTAAGGCCACCAAAAAACCCTGAAGACAAACAGTATGTAGCTAGAGTCTAGAATTGTGCCATATATATATGGTTTTTTTTTTGTTTTTTTTTT
>PVKB01008390.1:0-17311 GCA_004027205.1 Ctenodactylus gundi | reverse complement strand
CCCTCCCTCCTCCCCCCTCCCCCTTCCCTCCTCCCGAGCAAACTTTTGGCTCCCACCGCCACCGCCGAGCGCGCTCCGCCTCGGGGCGCGCGTGCCCCGAGCCCGGCGGGGAGAGGAGGGCGCAGCCCCCGCCCGCGCCCAGCCCTGCCCCCGGCCGCCGCCGCCGCGCCGGAACCGGGACATAAATATGCGGCGCGGAGGCTCGGTGCCGCCCAGCCCGCGCGCCGCCCGCCCCGGGTGCTGAGCCGCCGCGTCCCCGCCGCCGCCGGCAGCCCGGCCGCCCGCCCGCCCGCGAGACATGCCGCCGGCCCGGAAGCTCCTGAGCCTGCTCCTGCTCGTCCTCGTGGGCACCGAGCTCACCCAAGTACGTGCGTCCGCGCCATCTTCCTGCGGCCGGGCGCCCCGCGGAGTGGGGCGCCAGCCGGGGGCCGGGCGGGGGGCGGCGGGCGGGAGGGGTGCGGGCCGCGGGCCGATCGCCAGCCCCGGCCCGGGCCCGGCTGGGCGCGGCTGTGCCCCCGCTCCGCCAAGAAGTTCAGAAGGCGGCGGGGGTCGCCGGCGGCCGCCGCCCCCGAGGCGGCGGAGGGGGGACGTCCGGCCCGGAGCACCCCGCCCGGCGGCGGCACCCCTGGCCCGGGCGGGCGGCGGAGACGGTGCCCGAGCCCGGAGGGGGCAGCGGGCGCCGGCGGGGCCGGGGTGGGAGGCGGGGGCCGGGCGCGGCCGCCTGCGCGAGGCGGGGCGCAGAGCCCCTGCGGGGCGCCGGGCCACCCGGGGCCGGGAGCCGGGGCGTGTGCGGGTCGCTGTTCTCCATTTTAAATGCACCTCCTCCGGGATGCTGGTCCGGAGGCCGGAGCCTGCCAGCCTCGGGCGGCTGGGCACTGACATTAAAATGCCCTTTCTGCCGCCCGGGGCTGCGCGGGGGCCCCTGCGAGTCCCGAGCGCTGGGGGGGCGCCCCGCGGCCCGGCGCGGCGCGGGGACCCTCCCCGCGTCCCTGGCTCGGGATAAGAGGAGACAAAGGCGACGGGAGGCGGGAGCGCAGGCAGGCCGCGAGGAGAGGCTGGAGCAGCCGCCCCTGTGTGCCCGGCGCGCCTGCTCCCGGCTCTGCCCGGCGGTGCCGGGCACCCGGGCAGCGGGCTTCGTCCTCGCCCCACCCGCGGCCCGGGCGCGGCTGCCCGCCCGGCCTGGCGCCCCAGAGGGGCCCGCGTGGCCACCAGGAGAGAAGTTTCCCCGGCGTCTGCTGCGAGGTCTGGTGAGGGGTGTTGACTGTGTGCGACCGGTGGACAGACACGCGTGTCCCTGCACACACATGAGGACCGAGGCCCGCGGGTTCTAGTGGGCAGCTGGCTGCCTCACAAAGGACAGTTCCTGTCTCCGCTGACACATCTTGGCAGAGAGATGGCCCCGGGCGGTCCTCCAGCACCTGGATGGCCTCCTTACTTCCGGGTGCCCCCCATCCTGGGGTGCGCTTCTCCGGGAAGTTCTGCCCTCCCTGCCTTTTAGAAGATCCCGTGAACGGGGAGAAACTTTTGGGTTGGCTTGAGCGAGAAGCTCCGTCGGCCGGGGAAGCGTCTGTGCCCGGCATTCCCGAGGAGCAGGCCGGGAGGCCTTCAGGACCCCGGCCAGCTCCCGGCCAGGCACCGGCGGCAGCCGGGGACCGGCCTGCTTCCCTTCGCTAGCCTGGGAGGCTGAGCCGGTGTCTCTCCCAGGACTGTGTCCCTAGGCGTGGACGGGAGGCGCCTCTCTCCGGGCCAGCCGCAGGCGGGAAACCTCTTTCGCTAGCTCCAGCGGGCTTTTAGAGGTGACAGCCCCCTGGCCGCTTATAAAGGGGTAGGGGGCTGGACTCCGGCTCTTCCACCTGGGCCACCCTGCTCCCTCCTCCGTGGGCGCCCTGGAGCTTGGGGCGGTGGTTCTCGCCTCTACCGGGACCTCTAAAGCGGAGCCGGGCTGGGGGTGCCTGTGGGGTGGGGTGCTGCACAGACTTCTGGGACCCTTCAGCTCTCCACGCTGTGGGATTTGGGGCCTTGTGGATACCCGAATGTCCCCGGCACTACTACGGCTCACCCTTGTGAACGAGGGAGCCCCCTCCGGGCTTCCAGAAGAAAGATTGAGCTGTCACGGGCCTGCCCGCCACCCCCATGCCCGCTAGGGCTCCCCACAGCCACACCCCACCTCTGGGTTCCCTCCAGGGACAAGGTCCCGGGGCTGCTGAGCCTGTGGAGTAGCATGTGTGGAATGGGACCCAGCCGGAGCCGCCAGCCTCTACCTGCGCTTACGGAGGGTGCTTGCCGGATTCAGGCAGACAGGTGGGGGAGCTGAGCACGTGGCTGGGCCATCTGTCCTCCCGGCAGCTCGCGTGCCATGTGCCTCTCAATCGGATGCCAGCTATTGATCCACAGCCTGTTGCAAGCAAAGCCTGGGGCCCCCCGAACTCTGTCCTCGGACAGAAGGATCCTTGACACCGTCCGGTCTGGGGTTTTCGGTAAGAGTCCAGTGTGTCAGGCCTTTGAGGTGCAGTGCCCGGTGACATCATGGGAAGTCCCCCAGCAGGGAGCCAAGGGGCTGCTCTCCCCGTCTTAGGGAAGGTGGGGCCGGGCGGGGGCTTTGCAGCCCATCCTGGCCTTCAGCTCAGACAGGGGAGCGTGGTCCCTGCGAGAGCCAGGGTCGCAGCGGGCTGGCGGTGCCAGTGACCTTGGGCTCAGGTGCCTTTCCTCTTGGTCCTCTCTCGCCAGCCTCTGGCTGAGTGACCTTGAGGCAGGCCCTTAACCTCTGTGAACCTGAACTTCTGCCCTTTTTAAACAAGGAAGCTTGACCCAGGTGATGTCAGGTGCCCCCTCCGATGTACCACCCTGTGCTGCTGGCTCGCTCTCTCCTATAACAACCTCCATCTGGGCTTGCGGTGTCTAGTGACCCCAGCCCTTGCCCTCTGGCACCTAGGTGACACGCTTCCTGGGGAGACCCAAAGCTCCACTAGGTCATTTAAGTGACAAGGGAGCCACCGGCTCCGAGGGCCCTGCGGGACGTGGGGCAGGGAGTTCTGAGTCTGGAGCAGGGACGCTGGGGCAAAGGTGCCATCTGGGTCGGGTGCCCATGTTGCATCTGGGCACAGGACTGAGCCCCAGGCGGGAAGGTGGGGGAAGAGGAGGAGGAGGGAGGCAGCAACGGGGCTGCAGTCAGAGCCACCGTAAGGGTGGCTGGAACCTCGGCTCTCCCGCCCAGTGCTCAGGGACCGCACTGAGGGCTGACGGGACACAGGCGTGGCTGCCCGCGTGGTCGCTCGCTCCAGCCAGGCACGGCCTTCCTTGATGCTGCTGTGCCCCGAGCCCTGGCGAAGATCCAGTTCCAAATACACACCGAACACCCTGGGTGCCAGCTGTTGCCTCCGGGCTCTGTTGAGTGCCTGCTGTGTGCTCGGTCCTGGACTTTGGCGTTCTGTCTGCCAAGCGGAGCTTCAGGTGACTTCAGGAAGTAGCACGGGGCAGGGGACATGGATGCCACCTCCCCACCCGGGCGAGGCCTGAGGCCACAGCTCTTCTCTGATGCTCTTGGACGGCATACCCAGTGGGTCATCCTTGCCCCCTACCCCTAGAGGCAAGCTGCCAGAGGAGAAGCAGCTCCCCATAGTGATCAGCTGGCGCCTTAGCTGGGTGGTCCCTTCGGCCCGCCTACCTGGCCAGCCCCTCCCTTCCTCCAGCTTCTAGTCTCTGATCCTCCTTGGACACTTGGGGACACAGAGGGGTGACCAGGAGAGGGGCCGGGGCAGAAATGGGGTCCTTTCCCGTGCACCTGATTTCAGAAGGTGGGGAACTCCCTGAGCCTGTGCGCCGGGGCTGGCAACGCCTCAGGGTGCCTGAGACTCTAGCTCTGACCTGGGGGCAGGCGCTCCGGCACGTGCCCCTGGGCGGTGTGGGCTCCTCCCCAGCAGGGCCAGGCTCTGTGACCCTTTCCATTCGCACAAAACCGCTGTTCTATATCCTAAAGCAATCTCCTCCCCATCCCTTGTTCCCCGGCCTTCCTCCGTTCAGAGCACAGTCATTTTCCGCCTTGAATTATATTTATTACCGAAGTTATCAGGCCCTGTAATCAGTATTAGCATCGCCGTGTAAAGCAACAAAAAACTAATTACTAACTCGGTGGAATTAGGTACATGGCAGCTGTGAGCCAGGCTGGTGAGAGGGGAAAGGGGATGACTTTGAGCTCTGGAAGGTGTGCCGTGGACACCCTACACGCCTAGCCAGCAGCTGCGGGGGTGACGGTCCTGCCTGGCCCGCAGACGGGCCTCGGGGAAGGCGGAGAAAATAGAAAGTGTCAGTGCAACTCGTTGGGGGGTTTGTGGATTATGGTACACATACCAACACACCCCCAACCCCAGGGCAGCTCTGGCCCCAGGAGTGTGCCCCGTGGGGCATGGGGCAGTGCTGCCCCAGGTCAGACGCGTGCAGGAGCTCCCTCCTGTGGCACTGCGGTGGCCCTGGCTGTCCTCGGTGGATGTCCTTGCTGATGAGGGGGCCATGAAGCTGGGGTTGGCCCCAGAGCAGGGCCAGCCCAGTCGCACACACTGTGAGACAGAGAGACCAGCAGAGGGAACAGTGGAGGACGAAATAAACCTAGCGTGTCACCGAGCCGGGAAGTGGTGCCGGCCATGCCGCTGGGTTAGGCTGGCTCTGCAGCAGAGGGGCCGAGCGGCACCTGGCTGTGTTTCTTAACCGCGTGGCTGGGTAGGAAGTCAGTGCCGACTGCGAGCTCTGGCGCTGGGAGGGGACAGCAGGGCAGGGAGGGGGGCTGGAACCCCAGACTGCGATTTCCTTCTTTCCTCTAAAGATAGGTGACCTCGGGCATGTCCCCTGCCCTTCTGGGAGTGCGTGCCGGGCCCCGCGCCTCGGTCTGTCTGCTGTGTAGGAGACACGTGCCTTCTCCAGGACGTCCACGGTTGCTGGCTGTCGTAAGATCCAAGAAGCCCCCAGCAGGCGTTGGCACTCGGAGCCAGTGCAGCCCTTCCTGGGCGTCTGGCCACATCCTTGTTGCAGGGGTGGCACCGTTGGGAGAGATGTCCCAGAAGGGTTGGCCCTGGTCTACCCGCATCTGAGGAGGGTCTCTGTTCAGAAGCCCCCTTCCCCTTTCTTCTGCACCCAGCCCATGTTCTAGCTCATGACCACTGCCCAGGTGACAGCCGGTGACAGTGGCTTTGTGGGCCTCAAATGCTGTTTGCAGACATGGGCCTGGCTTCCTGTCTCTGCCACAGAGATGCCCCTTTCTTCAGGTCCCAGGTGTGGCCTGCCTGCTTCTGTGTGCACTTTAGCAATGAGTTCAAGGACGCTTGGGACCCTGTGGGAGTAAGTGGCCTCTTAGAGCGGAGGCTGAGGAGCTCTGTGTGGGGGGAGAGGGGCAGATGCCGAAGTCCCGGCTCTGCCTTCCTTCGGGGTGGCAGTGTCACTAAGGCCCACCTTTAAAGAGGTCACCTGGAATGGTTCTGTCCCCTTGGGGACTTCAGTGGGGGCACATATTGCCCTTGGAGATGCTAAACCCTGCACAGAGACTTCCCCGGCACACCAAGGGCTCTCGCAGATGGGTTTAGAAAGAAGTCACCCCCTCCCCGAGGTGGCGCAGGGTGCGTCTGAGGGTGCATCGCCTATGACTTCACTGGTTATCTGTAGACAGATCGCAGGACTGAAGGAATGAGGCTGACCTTTCACAGAAACTCTGATGCCTTCATGTGGGAGTCCCTGTGCCCCGCCCTCCACCCCGAACACACGTGCCCCTGCCTGTCCCAGGGCCACCCAGTCTCTGAAGAGGTTCCCACTGAGTTACAGTCTGAGTGAGCTGCCAGTGACAGTCAGGGAGAGGACACTCCTGGAGTGGAGAAACTCACGTCCCCTGAGCAGCCCCAGGGCAGGGAGCACAGGTGCTTCCCCGGGGATGGCTCGGTTTTTGGAGTGGAGCTTTCTGAGGCCGTGTAGCCGTTCTATAGTGGAGGCGGAGTGTGGACCCTAGGGAGACCGTCCTGGAGGGCAGGTGACCTGGCAGCCCGGGGTGCCAAGCGGGGCACCACTGGGGTTTCCTTATGTGCTGACCCAGGTGGACTCTTAGCTGTGTCCTGGAGGCCGCTGCGGCCTTTCTGTCTGTGCCTGGGCCAGCTGCCGCTTGCAGGGAGCCCGTCCATCTGCAGGTGCCAGGCTGAGTTCTCTGAGAGTAGGAAACACTGGCATTTATGGCCCTGAAATCACAGCACAGCCACAGAGTGTTGTGCCCGCTGAATTAGCGCACGTGTTCTTCAGAGATCCAGCTCCGAATCAGACCTCTTTCTGGGGCAGCTGAGGGGCACAGAGCTGTGATGCCCACTGCCTGGCTAGGAGCCTGTCTGGGGTGGCATTTCTGAAGGCAGTGTGGACCAGACAGGAAAGGGAGCATGGGTGTGTAGGCAGGGGCGAGGGGCAGGTCATGGTCACGGCAGGGAGCCCCCGCTGGGGACAGAGGACTGCTGGGCATTCCTGATCTGGAACTGTCGCAGACTGGGCCTTTCAGATGGCTTCCCCAGGGGGCTATGGGTCAGTGCAGTGTCCTTCCAAGGAGGAGGGGTGTCCGGGCCCTGGTGGGGACCTAAACAGCCGGAGGTCCAGGGAAAGGCAGAAGAATGACACTGGAGGACCTTGTGTCCCCAGGATTCCCAGCGGTTGCTAGCCGTGCTGGTGGCCCCCAGATGCGGTGACTCCCAGTTGGACTGATGAATGCGCTGCTTACCATGGCGCGGGCCTGTGGTGTAGGCTGGCCATGGCTTCCTCTCATCCGGGGACCCCAGGGTAAGGAGAACCTCTGTGGACCTGCCTCCTTGTGTGCAAGGCCCTGTATGCGCCACCTGCCCTCTTACTCCCTACTGGACAGTGTGGCAGGTCCCCGGAGACACCGAGGGCGTGCAAGGAGCCAGGCCGGAGGTCAGAAGGAGGGGCAGGATGCTGCTGCCTGTCTGCCCACCAGAGGCCACTGGGGAGGTAGGGTAGGGGTCACCTGGCTTGGGCTGCCCGTGGGGCCCCAGCAGCTACGTGGGAGAGTGATGGGGCACCCACAGGGCAGCCACGCTATACGCTAAGCCCTTTCCCGGCCCCGAGGTTGTCCTGTCTCCCGCAGAGTCGCTGCAGGAGCCGGACCCACACAGGTGGCCTCTCCGTCTGCCCCCGTGTTCCCCTGACATTCTCTCCACCACCTCTCCTCCCCCCTTGACCCCCTTAAGCCGTCTGCCCACACCCCCTGAAGAACCTGCATGTTTCAGATCACAAAGAGGTGGCAGGCTTTGTCCTTTAGCGGTCTCCCTTGGCCAGGGAGCACTGAGGAGTGGCCAAGAGACCTGCTCACTCAAGGTGCCCATTCCTGACTCCAGAACAGGGGCTGGGTCTCACCGTAGGGACCTCAGGTTTTGACTGTGAGACGGCGACAATCAGATATGCCATCCTTACGCCTCTATGGATGCCGTAGGCGCCCAGCAGGATTACCTGACACTAGACCACTGCCCTGCCTGGGTGACATCTCTGGGGTGCAGCTCCCTCCGGTCCATAAGGCAGCTGTGTGTGGGTGTGTGCACGCACGCTCATGCGCACATGTGTGTAGGGTGCTGGGATTGAGCCAGGATCTATGCTCTTGGCTGCACCCTCTGCCCCTTTATTGATTACTTGAGACAGGGTCTCACTAAGTTGCTCAGTTGTCCGGGCTGGGCTCAAACTTGGGATTCTCCTGCCCTGAGGCTGGGATGGCAGGCCCGCGCCACCGGGCCCAGCCTCCGTGGTCCTGGTGGGCATGTGCAGCATGCCCGGAGGTCACGGCCTGTGAAGGGCTGTCGACAGGACAGGGACCTAGAGGCCTCTGTTGCGACAGCAACCCCGCACTGCAGGTCTACGCGGGGATGGCCCTGCAGCCTTTTGGGGATCTTAGCAAGCAAGGGCAGTGGAGTGCCCTGGCAGAAATGGCTTATGGGACTGTGCAGGTGGCCGGGGCTCCTGGGACTGTGCCCCTCCTGGGACTGGTTTAACAGTGCCAGGCTACCCGAGAGGCAGCGGCGCCACCGCCCTCAAAGGAGGCTGCTTCGCCATGTGACCTTGTACAGACTGCCATCTTTCTCTTAGTTTTTTTTTTTCTGGTACTGGAGATTGAATCCAGGGCCTTCGCACTAAGCTATATCCCCAGGCCACTTAATTTGTTTTTGAGATAGGGTCTCCCTAAGTCACTCACTTGCCCAGGCTGGGCCTGTGATCCTCCCGCCTCGGCCTCCCAGAATGCTGGGACCACAAGCCCATGCACCGCCTCGGCCAGGCTAGGGCTGTCGTCCAGGCGGAGCTGCCCTGTCCAGCAGATGCGCAATGGCCCCGCCTCTTGATCCGTAAAGATCAAGCTACACATCGCAAGTGGCGTGACCTAGGCAAAGGGTAGTGGCCCGGGCCACTTCAGTTTCAGGGCTGTTGAGTCGCAGGCGGAAGCAGGAGCCCTTGAAGACGCTTGAGGGGCCCACTCATCCTTTTGTCCCAACGCCTCTCCTCCTCAGCAGCCTCCATTTGCTTCTGGAAACGCTGTGTTGCCTGAATCAAATCACAGGGCCTCTCTGGAGGCCCCACGAAAGTAGTGTGAGCAGCCGTTATGCGCAGGGAGTGGCAGACGCCAAGCAGGGCTTGACAGTGATCCACTTGACCCTTCCAGCACCAGTGCAGGTCAGGGAGCTCAGGGGCGGGCGTGAGCAGGCAGGTGCAGGCTGCAGGTGGAGCCCGGTGCTGTGGCTGCTGCACACCCCTGTTCTAGTCCCACTTAGCATCAGATGTGTGTGTGGGGGGGTCGGGGGTTGTGGTGGAGAGAACACTGTATCCACTCCATTCTCTGTAAAGACAGACAAATCATAAACTATAAGAGACGGTGTTCAGGATAAGAAGGTGGCCGCAGGCTGGCTTGGCCTTCCTTCCACCCTCAAGTCCCTTGCCTTTCCAGGCCAGCCTGGGGATCCCGGGGTCCCTGGGGCCCATTTCCCATTTCTCAGCTCACCCTGAACCCCATCTTAAAAGAACACTTCCGGTGGTACATGCCTGTAATCCCAATACTCTGGGAGGCCGAGGCAGGAGGATCAAAAAACAAACCCAGCCTGGGGCCACGCCCTAGTTACCTGTCCCCAAAAGGTTCAGAGTATCCCTGGGCCAGTGGGTCCCCAGCGCTTGGGTGCCATTTTCCTCCTCAGAAGCCCAGCAGTTAGGTGCTCCTCACGCTGTAGCTGCCAACTGTGAACCTTCCTGGGACTTTCCTGACCAGAGCCCACCCAGAAGGTCTCCAGAAG
Organism: Ctenodactylus gundi; assembly: GCA_004027205.1. NCBI lineage: Eukaryota > Metazoa > Chordata > Mammalia > Rodentia > Ctenodactylidae > Ctenodactylus > Ctenodactylus gundi. The sequence goes on along the minus strand of PVKB01008390.1, from coordinate 8,015 downwards.
CAGAGGAGATACTTCTCCTGGCTCCCATCATCTTTGTTCCACCGTCAGGGGCCAACAGTGCCCCCCCCCCCCCCCGGCCCAGGATGGAGCGCTGGTTTGGTTTGCGAGAGTCCCAGAGCACCTCACGCCCCAGTCCTTGGCCAACAGCAGCCCTAAGAAGAGGCCCCGGCGTCTCTGAGGGGGCCGCCTCGCTGTGGATCCCGGTTGAGCTGGTGGGCTGAGGTCCTCCATGGGCCCATTTTTGTGTCCTGCAAAAGGGATGACAGTGACTGTCACCTCTATTGGGGGACAAACTTGTCCTTGCAAGTCATTTAATGTTATGCCTCACAGAGGAATGCCACTGTTGATGAGGGGACCGAGCCACAGAAAGGCTTGTTAGCTGGGCACGGCCTCCCAGCTGCCAGGCGTGAGCCCGCGTGGGGAGCGGGCCCCCTAGAAGGCCTCTCTCCTGCAAGGACAGCTGCTGGTGGGATGGCGGGGAGGTTTAACAGGGCAGGGCCTTGTGAGGTGTCCCGGAATCGAGGCGTGGCGTTCTCGTTGTGCTTCTGTGGGGACTTGGAATGTGCCACACCTTACCCCTTGTGTTTGGCAGCTGTCCTATGTCGGTGGCATCACACCCGGTGCCGGCCTTGCGGGCTGGAGTGGGTTGGCTTTGAAGTGGTTCCCGCGAGATAAGTGGCCCTTGTTCCTCTGTCGCTGGAAGTGGTGTGATTTGGGCCGACCTGGCTTGTTGCCTTGATTCCGTGTTAGAGCAAGGACCAGGGCACTGTCACCTTCCCTGGCGTGGGAGCGTGACTCCGCTGTGACTCCTCCCAGGCCGGCCACGAGCAGAGCCTGCAGTACCAGGCGTCACTGGAAGATGGCACCCTTCCCCAGCAGCTGGAATTTGCCATCCACCTGGGAAGCTGCCACGGAAGGTGCACCGGCCAGGACAGATCAGAGGGACATCTCCGCTGCCACTGAGTCCTCTAGAACCGGGGGTCAGCACAGAGAGACAGGCGCCGGCCCGGTGCCGCGTGGCCCTGAGCTGCACCAGACAGGCAGTTCCTAGGTCCCAGACGCTAAGTTTCCTTGAGCAGAAGTGAGCTCAGGGTGATCCCCGCAGTGTCAGTGCCCAAGGCAGACTGAGCGCTCCCGGATGGGTGGGTTGAGCCTGTGTTTGTCTCCTGCAGAGTGGATGGCCCTGACCCTCAACTTCCCCAGGCTTGCTCGTGTCTCGTCACGGGGCGCAGAGGGCCGAGAGGAGGGGCACCTGGCATGGCCCGAGAGGGATTCCACTCACCCCGTCCCCGACCGCAGACCACGGCGCCCCACTCGTGGGTGTGGTCCGCCAGCCTCCCTGGCCCCACGGCACCCTGCTGGAGCCCGACCCGGAGCCCGCCAGGTCCCTGCTGGGAACTGGGCCCCGTCCAATCCAGCCATAGGGCTCCGTGCCTGCCAGAGGTGCCCGCCTCCGACCCCCGTGCCGGCGGGCACTCGGAGAAGCCTGACAGACCCTGGAGGGTCTGTGCCCGCCGCTGGGTTCTGGCTAGACGTTCCGCCACCCGCGGAGAAGGGTCCCCGCGGGAGAGGGGCGCGCCCGTCGGCTCGTGTCCGCCGTGACGGTGGAAAGGGGCAAGGACTCGCGCACGGCGGTGGGCGGCACGGCGGTGGCTCCCCGCTCGCCTTTTCTCCACGCCCGCTCCGCTGGGCCCGTCCCCGCGGGACCCCCGAACTCCGCCCGGGCAGTCCGCACCTGCAGACCTCGCTGCCGGCGCCAGGGGGCGGCTGGGAGCCGGAGCGCTCGCCGGGCCGATTGCGTCGGCCGCGCCCGCCCGCCCGCGTCCCCGTGTCCCCGCCTCCTGGCCGCGGCCCCCGCGCGCAGCCCGCGCCGCGCTCAGAGCCCGGCGGCCCTGCTCGGCGGCGGAGCGCGCGGGGACGCGGGGACGCGGGCGGCCACCTCCCGGCGATGGCCCGGGAGCGCGGGGCGGCGGCGGGCGGGCGGCGGCGGGCGGAGGGGGCGCGGGGGCGCGGGCGGGCGTCCCGGCCTGCCGAGGTGCCCGCCGCCTGAAGCTGCCCGGGGGGCGCGGGGGCCGGCGCCGGCGCGGCGCGGGCGCGGGGCGCGACTCGAGGCGCGATGTCGGTGCCGCTGCTCAAGATCGGGGTCGTGCTCAGCACCATGGCCATGATCACCAACTGGATGTCCCAGACGCTGCCCTCGCTGGTGGGCCTCAACACCACCAGGCTGTCGGCGGCCCGCGGCGGGACGCTGGACCGCAGCACCGGCGTAAGTGCGCCGCGCCGCCCCCTCCTCCCTCCCTGCCGCCGTCCCTCCCTCCGTCGCTCCGTTCCTGCCTCCTCCCCCGAGCCGGGCTGGGCGGGCGCCGCGCGGACCGGTCCGCGACCCGGGAGGGAGGCGGGCGGGCACCGGGAGAGGGGGCCAGGGCAGGGCCGCCCCCCGCCCCTGCGCCCCTGCGCCCCTGCGCCCCTGCGCCCCTGCGCCCCGCGGGCGGCGCTTCCTTCCTCCTTCGCTTGTCCCCTCCAGGCCCGGGGCGGCTGCCCAGGGCTCGGAAACCCGGGCTCCTCCTTCACCGACAATCGGAAGCCCCGCGTTAAGAAAAAATACCTTAGGAAACTGGGATCGGGGACTTGGGGACTTACCCAAGGTCACTCTGCCAGTCAGGGCTGGAGACGCCTTAGACCCCAGTCTGGACTTGGACCAGCCCGGACTCAGCCCGCCCCACTTGGTAAGAGCCGGACTGGACCGGCTCGAGCGGAGGTGGGCACCAGCTCCGAGCTCCCTACCGAGCCTTCCCGCTTCCTGCTTACCCTCCAAGGGAAGCTCCCCAAGGCTGCTCAGAAGAGACCCGGAGAGCCTCGGGGCAGGGTCCCTGGGCGCCCGGAGGGTCTGTGCCCGCCCGCCTCTCCCGCCCACTCCTCCCTCAGTCGGTTGTGGAGACACGGGGCAGGGGGCTCAGTGGCCCCAGGGTGCTGTGAGCAGGGCCCACCGAGGCGGCGGTGGTGGCGGCGCTTTGGGTGCCTGTCCCCTCGAAGGGGAAAGGAGAAGCGAAGGACGCGTCTCTAGACCTTGTCCTGCCCCCGTTCTGCTGCCGAAGGTTCAGCACTCTCCCTGGAGGTCTGAGAGCTGTGACCCCCCACCTGAGATGGGCACCGGGTCCCCCTAACGACTCTGTGCCCTGCCTCTGGGCTCCCAGGCTGGAGATGAATGGAATTAAATATATCACTACTATAGATTCTCCCTGCCCCGCCCTCCTCCCCATCCCCATCTAAAAATAACAGGGAGGTGACCAGATGCCAGGGGAGGCGCCGGGAGGCCGTGGGCAGGCTGCAGGGCCAACAGGAGGGGCAGGGTGTGGGGCCTGCGGTCTGCCCTGTGCCCCTGGAAGTCAGGACCACCCAGTCGGTGCACAGGGTGAACAGAGCCAGCATGGTTCTGGTTTTGTGGTGGTCCACTTGGGGGACTCCTGCATGAGACGTCTTCAGCGGTTTGGTGACATCCACCAAATGGCTTGTGGGTGAGAGCCTGCCTGGAGCCCAGCGTCTTCTGTGCCAGGCTGCCAGCGGGAAGCTTGCTGTGGCTCAGGGCTGTTGCAGCCCTGGCCTGTCAGGCTGCCGGGGCCGCGGAAGGTACGTGGCCTCCGAGTGCCGGGAAGCAGAGACTGCCTTGACGCAAGGGAGGGGATCCGATTTCTGTGAGTCACCGGACTTACACTTGGTTCCCTGACTCCCGCTCCTCCGGCCTCGGTCACCCCCACCATCCACTCAGAGCGGCGTCGTGGTCTGATTTCAGTCAAGTGTGAATTTAAGAACTTTAAACAGCAGTGCCTGCCTGGCTCCCCGTGGCTCTGGACAGCCCAACAGGAAACCTGGGCCTCTGGGTGCCCGTGCCCCGGGACTGCCTCCTAGCGCCTGTTCGCTGGCCTGCCCTGGTGTCTGCCTCACGTGCCTGACCTTCGCTCTTCTCCCTTTCTCTCTCCTGCTCCCTGGCCTCACCTGCCTCCCAGGTGCTGCCCACCAACCCGGAGGAGAGCTGGCAGGTGTACAGCTCCGCCCAGGACAGCGAGGGCAGGTGTATCTGCACAGTGGTCGCCCCGCAACAGACCATGTGCTCGCGGGACGCCCGCACGAAACAGCTGAGGCAGCTGCTGGAGAAGGTGAGCGTGCGCGGGTGTGTGCGCGTGCTTGTGCGTGGGTGCGCGCGTGGGTGTGTGCGCTCTTCTAGGCCACCGGCCGGCCTGCGGGTTCCTCCCAGGCCTCTCCTGAGCATTTGTGAACGGGCCGGTGGAGGGATGGGAGGACAGATGGCGGTGGATGATGATGGGTGGAGGGAGACGTGGGGGGCCGGGGGGGTGGAATACGCCTGCTTCCTGTTCCCGGAGGAGCCAAGAAGGCCTAGGGAGGCAGGACAGAGGAGTCCTCTGCCACTGGCCGAGTGACACTTAGCTCCTTTGGGCTCTGGGGTGCCCGGCCACCTAGGCTTAATGGATAGGATGTGCTGCCCCGCGTGGTGGGGCTGTGGTCCAGCGTTTACTGCTGTGGACACTCCCTGTGCATGGCCACCTTCCTGCCTGCGTGGGGACAGCACTGCGTGTTGGCTCTCACGCCCTGACTTGGCAGGTGCAGGCGCAGCACCCCTGTGGCGATGGGGTAAGGTTTTTCGCTACTGTTCCGGGAGGGGAGTCTGGGTCCCAACAGTAGGACAGACTTGCCCCAGGCTAGGCAGCTTTGTAGCCGGGGTGTGGCCCCCAGGTGGCTCTCCTGGCTTGGCTGCACACCCCAAAGGTCTCCTCTGGCACTCAGTGCCCGCAGCACCCCGTGTTCTACAGTTAACCTAAGTGCTAAGGTTCCTTGGGAGATACTGCAAGGGGAGAACTGAGTGCATGCCCTGCCTCCACCCCCCCAGGGAAAGGGGGGTGTATACGTGGCACCTGTGGGTCAAGACCCCCCTCCTTCACCCCAGAGAGCCACACCATCTTGCAGATTGGCTGTGGGCTTTCCACAGTGGCCATCAGCCTAGGAGTGGTAGAGCAGGCCTGTGGGAGGGGACAGGCCCTGAGAATGGACACCCCATCTGGTACCCACCACGCTGGGGAAGATGGAGGCGGTGGTGGCCAGCTGTCCCTGCAAAGACCGGTACTCCTCCTTTAGTGCCAGCAGGGACCCTCCTGGGGTTTGGTTGTCTCAGGTGCCCAGGCGGGGAGCCGGCTGAAGATTCGGAGGGTCCTCCCCACCCCGTGAGCCCCACCATTGCTGGTCTAGTGCCCGGTGCCTCTGGAGGGCCGGCCCTTGCCTCCACTGGCAGGTGCGGGGATTCCTGTTCCGCGCCCTGGGGGCACCTTGCACGCCTAACTGGACGGAGCAGTGTGTTCGGGGGGTTTCCTACCATCTTTAGCCACTTAAATAAATCATTTGCAGAGTTAAAAAAGAATGCATGGAAGGGTTCCCATGACGTGGATTCACACCAGGTAGGCTGGGCCCTGAGCGTAAGCCTTTTAATTTTTCAGATCGGTGGGGTGAGGCAGAGCTGGGTGAGGCTATGAGGCAGGAGGGGGTCCCCAGGGAAGCACCAGAGGGGGGCAGGTGGCTGGGAAGTGGGTTCCAGAAGCTCTCCCGGAGCCTTGCGAATGAGGCCACAGGCTTTCCTTTCTGCCTACGCAGGCCACAATGCTGCTACTTAAAAATTTAAAGCCCACTTCATACCGCGCGGACACTATTTTCGGCGGTACGAGTCACTGGTGAGGAGAGAGGCCAGCTCCTTAGTGGCCTGCGATTTAAAGGGACTGTGCTCTTGGAAGAACACGGAGCCAGGGCAGGTGGCTAAATGCCTCCGAGCGTAAAATGAGTCTCGGGAGAGTCCTCCTCCCAGGGCCTGCCGAAGTTAGGGCAACACGAACTGGACAGGTTCTGCCCAGTATGTGGGCTAGGGACAGTGGTCAGTCAGAACCAGCAGGTAGCTTGTTCATGGGAGGGCAGGTGTCTGCCCTAGCCGCCTCTTGCCCAGGTGTCTTTTCCACACCTGCTGCCACATGGGCTTTATGGCCTTGGGTGTGCCAGGTGTGTTTCAGGGACGCGTCCTGGACGTGAGAAGGCGTGGGCCCAGAGACAGGGCTGTGGATGCTGGCGCTGAGAGTGGACCCTGGGCTCCGTTCTCAAGGGATTAGGTGGGGGCTCAGCCAGGAGGCCGGTGCTCAGGGTTAGAGGAACTCAGCTCATTTGAAGGCAGTCAAAGTAGTTGGTATTTTTAACATTTGGGCTCTTGTCTCGAACGTCTGAAATCTGTGAAAACATCTGTGACAGTGACATGCAGTGTGTGTGGTCCCCTGCGGACTCGGCGTCAGCTCCTCCCTGCATGTGACCTTTGTCCTTAGCCTGTCCCCACCGGCAAAGCTAGGGAGAGGGGGTCCAGGCTGGAGCTGCCTCTGTGGGGCTTTTCTACCAGCCGTGTGGTTGTGGGGCTCCTTGCCCTGGATTCCGTGAATGTCTTCCTTGTGTGACAGATTCGGGTGACACCCCCACCTCAAAGTTCTTGTCCAGTGAGGTAGTCCCGACCCCTTTGCCTTGGCTGCCTAGAGGCTGGGTGTGCGGTGGACCCTGCAGAACAGACAAAACAGAACTGCACAACAGTGTTTCCCTAGACACAGCATAGTTATTTAGAGACAGGTGAGGCGGGAAGGGCGCTGGAGCAAGTGTGTTTCAGATTCCGATAGAATGTCCCAAGGGAAGGGACATTCCCAGAGAGCCCAAGCCACCCCCGCATGGCCTTTTACAAATTTCATTCTGAAGCAAGTCAGTGTCTGTGACTTTCAGATCACAAGCCACGAGGCTCAGCGCCTCTTAGCTTGCTCAGATGCCCATTATCGGTCCTCCTCCTGGCGCCAGAAGGCTTCTCCTCGCTGTTTCAGTTTTCGTTTGTTTGTGGGGGTGGCAGATTTACAGTGAAAGATGGGAACCCCACTGTTACCTGTTCTGATCCCTAGCCGGGCAGAGCAAAGCCTCAGACTCCAGTGATTTTGTTTCTAGAAGGGAGAGTCTTTTCCAAACTTAGAAAAAAAAAAAAAATCAGAGATGAATATTTGCTGCGGCGAAGGTGTCGTTGTCCCTCGTAACTGGAGAGGAGTGGACCCTGCGGCAGGCCGCCCCGCACGCACGTGGGAACACGCGACGCACCTTGGTATGAAACGTGGTGGCAGGCGCCTGCTCGGGAATTGTTTTTCCTCTAATCTCTCTGGCATCCTGTTGAATCTTAACGTCCCGTCTGGAAGCTAGACTCTGTTCAGATCTGCCTGTTGGGATGTAACACAGCAATCCTTCGTTTGCCGGGTGACTGATTGCTGGCTCTGGGTGTGGAAAGCACACACGTGTGCTGAGCAGTCACCTGCCTAGACTACCGTGAGATGGGATGATGGAGCCTGGGCCGGGAGAAGGCTTTGACCAGCAGCGCGTTATTGGGCCACAGCGGTCCCCAGAAGTCACTTCCTGAGCTTAAGGGAAGGGGAGCGCTACCTGAGCGGCCGACCTCCACGCCACCGCCCTGGCCTGCACCCCCTGACTCTAACAGCCAGTCTGCAGAACGGCTGAGCCGCACTTATCCAGCTGCTTTGCTGCGGCTGGCGAGTGCGTGGTCCAAACATCCCCCAGCTGGCGATTCACTAGTCAATAATGCATGAGCCACGTTAGGCCCCCACGCTGCGAGGCTGGCTGCCCGGCGGTGCGGGGACTGCCGGCCCCGGCTCCAGCTCCAGCCTTGAGACTGTCCCCCTTTCCACAGGTGCAAAACATGTCTCAGTCCATAGAGGTCTTGGACAGGCGGACCCAGCGGGACCTGCAGTACGTGGAGAAGATGGAGAGCCAGATGAAGGGGCTGGAGTCCAAGTTCAAACAGGTGGAGGAGAGCCACAGGCAGCATCTCGCCAGGCAGTTCAAGGTATCGGCAGCCCCTCCCCGCCCTCCCCTCGTCTCCCTCCTGCCCGCTGTCTCCTGCCCGTCCCCACTTCCCTCTGCTCCTCCTGTGTTCC
>PVKB01008389.1:0-17290 GCA_004027205.1 Ctenodactylus gundi | reverse complement strand
TCACAGCAGGCAGAATGGAGCCAAGCCTGAGAGGAAGGGCGAATCAGCACACACTGTTCCAGGGCAGGCCCCTTCCTGCTAGGCCCCACCTCCCAACAGTACTCAGTATCGCTGGTACATGAGGCTTTTGAGGGACACTCCAGACCTAAAGCATATTTTGCCTCTGGCTCCCAAAAGAGCTATTTCTACCTTCTTACGTAAAATGTATTTAGTCCCTTTTTAAGACTTCCTTGTCAAAGTCTTGACAGTTTTAGCACTGTTAAAATCCAGGTCCAAAATGTCCTCTGCGATGAAGGCAAACTCACAGCTGTGAGCTCCTGCGAACACCGAAGAGTTAAGTACTTATTGGTACAAAGTAAGTATTTCCGCTTAAAAAGAGAGGGATAAAAGCGTACGAGGCAGTTGGACAAAAAACAAAATTTAAACCTGGCCAGGCAAGGGTTACATCCTTTAGCTCCATGTCCAGCACCCGGATATAGTGGCAACATGTGAATTCCATAGTGCTTGGGTGGCCTTACAGTGCGACCTCTGGCTCTAACTTCCATTTTATTTTCCTAAGGCTGGCTTAGCCCACAGCTGGCGGCCTTCCTTATTGAACAGTTCATGCTTATAAATTCTTCAAATTATCAAGGCTTCCTGAGGCTTCTCCTTCACTACTTCACACACTTCCCTCCTAGTGGGGTTGCTACCTGGCCTCCAAGGTTCTTCCTCTGAAATCTGGGTGGAAGTCTCCTCGATCCCACTACTGTTCTACTCTGTTAGCCTGTAAAACAGGGTCCATGTGGACGTTTCCAAATTCCACTGCTTGCTTGAACAAGAGCCTAGCCCTCTTGGACTACTATAGGAGTATTTGAGAACTTCGATGGCTGAAATTCAGATAGCTGAACTCTGGCAGACAGTTTTTCTTTGACCCTGGGTACACTTCTCAAAGCAATTGCTTTTGTATTTCTAACCTTGATTTAGTTAAGGGTGGGGACTTTGGAGATGACCTCCAGTCATCTTTCCTATGGTTCTGATGGTAAGTCCTTGGCTTCTTTTTAATGCTACTCTCTAACTTCCCTATGCTCCAGCACTATAAGCCTTTTAAGTTTGGCAAAACTGTAAACTTTTTATGTCATTTTTATCTGCCATTATTTTCCCACATTTCACCACAGAGTTGGCTAAAAGCTGCAGAGAGTAGACATGAAAAAGACTGGTCTTCTGGTTGCCTTGGGGCTTCCTCAAACAGTGAAAATAATCTACTGCCCTTAATCTCAATTTTAGGAAACGTCTATGGACAAGGGCAAAATACAAGTGCATGTTTTGGTAGAGTATAGCACACATGGTTTTAAGGCCACTTGCCAATACAGTTCTCCCTTCCATCTGAAACTTTTTGACTCTGGTCTTTCTAATGAACACTTCTATTAGCATTCTAATCTTCTAAACTCTTGACCAGAGTTTTGTTTTCTACAAACTTGGCCCAGGACAATCCAAGGCTTCTTCCAGCCAGCATCCTCAAATCTTTTTGAAGTTTTCTTGTAAACCTGTTCCAAAGGCTTCCAAACCACATGGTTAGGCAAAATCACATTAATGACCCCAATTCTGGTACCAAATTCTGTCTTAGTTACTTTCTGATTGTTGGGTCTGAATATCTGACGGCATTTACAACTTAAGGGAAGAGTCATTTATTTTAGATCAGAGTTTAAGATGGTCACAGTCCGCTCACAGGAAGTGGTAGAATAGAGCCAGAGCTGGAGAGAAAAGACCTCACCACATAGCAGAACAGAGAACATCAGAGAGGGAGGGTGGAACCAGCACACACTCCTTCAGGTCAACCCTAAACATCCATGCCCTCCAGTCAAGCCCTACTTCCCATCATACACAGTATCCACAGGTATGTGAGTCCTTTAGGGGGACACTCCATTCCTAAACCACAACATAGAGCAAAAAGTAATTGACCATAACAGTAGAGGAAAGGAAGCCAGTGCAGTTAGTAGTTGGTACCATTGTATAGGTCGTCTCACCTCATGGTGTGTGGCATGTGCTCACGTTAGAGAGTCCTTTGCCACTTTTTAGAAGAAAAAGAGTCTCTGACATTTTCTTTTAGGACTTTGCTTACAGTATAATAGTATTCCTATTTTTTAATGTTTTGAAGTTGTTTCATTTGATATTTGTTAGTATGATTGAGGTAAGCAAGTTTTGTTTTCCCTGTTTGAGTTTCCATTTGTCTTAAAACAGTCTTATTGAATGGCTCATTCTTTTAGCACTGATCTAAAATACCATCTTTACGTCAACTCTTTTCCATTGGTCCATCTGTCTTTTCTTGTACAACTTCTTGTATCATACTACTTAATTCCTTTGGCTGTATAGTAGAATCAAGTTATATACTTGTTGGGATGGGCTTCTCATCTCTGACCTTCATTTTCATACATTTTACAGCTAACACAGTGAATCTTGAATATTTCCTCTACCAAATGTCAGCTTTTAGAATTTTGCAAAAGAAATGTCTTCAGATTTGAATAGGACTACGATGAGTTTATAGGTTATTTTGAGAACTGAAATCTTTACAACATTCTGGGTACATGGTGTCTCTTCTTTCCATATCTGTCCCCCCCCCCCCCCCCCCCCACCTTTTTTGGTCCATTGCAGATTGAACTCGGGGTCATTGCACTGAGAAACATTACCATCCTTTCTTGTATTTTATTTTAAGACGGGAGGTGAATATGCTTAGACTTGGGTCATACTTGCCATCCCGCTACCTCGACTTCCCTAGATGATGTGATTATAGGTGTTTGGTTTTAAGTGTCCTAGTTGCTTTCTTGTTTCGGTGACAGAATACTTGACACATGCAACTCAGGGGAGGAAAAGTTCATTCTAGCTCAGAGTTTTAGAAAGTCACATTCATTGGTGGGTGGCTGGAAAATGTCGGAGGCAGAGGTAGAGGCAGCGCCTAACAGCTTTGCAAATAGAAAGCCAAGTCAAGTCAAGTCCCATTCCAGAAGGAAGGCAGGAAGCAGCACATATACTTCCAGGTCCCATCCTAGCAATGTGCTCCTTCTGTTTCCAGCCTCAGTGCTCTGCCCCTTCTAGGTTTAAACTCCACACATTCCTGTAATCCAATCCACACACCTGTAATAGAACCCACACATCTGCAGTGCACCTCTCCAGATCATGTCCCAATCTCCCAACAGCATAATATTCCATAGACAATCCATAATATTAACATACATGAGATGTTTGGGGAAACATTCCAAATCCAAACCCCAATAATCAATAAGCTCTTATAGATTTTAAGTTTATTGGTCATACTTTCTTCTTGTTTGTTAAGGCTCTAAGTGCAGTTTGCTCTCTTTTTCAAATCAGTATTAATGAGACATCAGAAAGTGATTGGGATTAGTGTGCTTATGGTTTTTTTGTGTGTTGCCACCTTACTGAATTCTCACCTTATCTCCAACACAACTTTTGTTGGTTCTTGTAAGCTTTGTGGGTTGCCCAATATTTCGCACATAAATAATGTGAGCTTTACCTCTTTGTTTCTAATATTCTGCCCCCTTTATTTTTCTGACTATATTGTTTAGAACTCCTCTAGCAGGTGGTACAGCCATAGTCAAGACAGGTATCCTGCTCGTGCTTCCAATTTTAAAATCACACTATGGTTTCAGTTTCTGGTAAATACTTTATTTCTTTTTATCAAATTAAAGATGTTCCCTTTGTAGCCTTTGGAGTTTTTACTAAGCATTGCCTGTTTAATTTTGTCCAAATCAGTCAATAAAATTATTAAGCACCAGCATTGTGAAGACCCTACCCTAGAATGCTAAGGAAGAGTCAAAGAACTATTAACGGGGAAGAGCTCTTGTCCTCAGAGAAGTTTCTCTATCACTGGGTGATAGTACTTTTGTGTGTATGGTACTGGGAATTGCATTCAGGGTCTTCACACCGAGTTACATGCCTAGACTGTATTTTATATGTGATTTTGACACAGAGTCTTGATAAGTCATTAAGTTGCCCAGATTGGGCTCAAAATTTTGATCCTCCTGTTTCAGTTCCTGAGAGTGCTGGGATTATCGGCCCTGAGCTCTGGGCTTGCCTAAGATGTAGATATGAGAAATGAGTAAATATTTGGAGGTGGTGCTCATGGTAGATGATAATCATGACTCTATTTTCTTCCAAAACAGTTTCATGGCCACAATAAAAAATACAAAGAAGATGCAGAAAGGTAAATATGAGTCTGGAGATCTTTAAGTGAGAATCTTAGAAGTAGAGGAGATCTCAGATAATCTACATCAGTCCCTTCATGTTCTGATGAGGAAACTGCCTGAATTGGGAAGAATACTTACTTCCCCTGAGGTCTCCCTTGGCTGGAGCAAAGCTGAAATTAGCAGGATTAGCAGGGACACGTCTGTTGCCACGTGTACTTCAAAAAGAGAAGATGGGACGAGAGGGTTGGGTGCAACTGCTCTTGCTGGTGGAGGGCATCAGGCCCACCAGAGGCGTTCTTGGAGGCTTTCAGTGTACTGCAGGGAAACTCCAGGGGGTTAAGCAACAGGGCTGATGGAGTAGCGAATGTCTGAGTCCTTCCTCTCTGGTGGAGGAAATTTACCTTCCCAATCTCCTGGTTATTTCATCATCCATACTCTATTCCTTTGACTCAGGCCTCACAGAATTTTCACTGGGGAACACTAGACAAGGCATAGACTCTGACTTTTCTAATAAGCGGAGAGAGAAGGAGAGAGGGAAGCTCTCTTGTTCTCTGGTCACACATCTAGTGAATGTCAGAGAGAGGGTGGTTCCTTTCTGCCCAGTGTTTCTCTGATGACAGTACTTGGCTGTCAGCCACACTGTACATCATGAATCCATATGTGCCTAGCCTGTAGACAGCAATAGTCTCTGAAATGTACATCTGGTTCTGTATATTTTATCTTGTTAAAGGATATTGTGTGTTTTAGTGCTCATGATGTCCTTTAAGCTGATTGCCTAAGGTACTGAATAGTGATATTCCTAAGTGTTGAAAGCCAGATAATTGTAACAGTTACACGTGGGCATTTGCTTAATGTGATTCAACATGTGGGCCAGAGCAACTTCTGTCTCCCTGCCTCACGAAGGATATATGTAAGGCCAAAGGGAAGGGGACTGATGTGAAGGTCTCTGAAGAGGCTTCTGCCCAGCATTTTTGCACACGTTGTTCATGACACGGAGGCAGATGACTGACACAGTAAGTGCGGGTGATAATCCTGCTTATGCTTCAGGCCTGGCCACGGGCAAGGTCTTCCTAGAGACATTGTGAGGCAGTTTAAGGGAGACAGAGAGAGGTTCAGGGAGTCCAGCGTGCACGGACTAGTCTTCCAGACCCTGGACTTGGGGCTCTGATCTTGCTCATTGTAATTAAAGGCCAACAAGCAGGTTTTCTCCGAATAAAACCAGAGTTTTCCATTGGAAGACATCAAAAATGTCATGAATCACTAATTGTCTCATCCATGCATTTTTCCACAAGGGGCCGTGTCCACGTTAAAGAGGAGAGACGCCCAAAGGAAAAAGAGAATGAGGTAAATTCGAGGATTCGGTACTGTGGCTTGTAGACACTGGGAGAGGTGGAATTGATGTATCCTGTTCTGTTTTCCAGGAGCATGTCTCCCGGTTTTGGCTGCCACTGTGGCTGAGGGATGTGTACAGCCCTCTCAGGGCCAAATCAAATAAGCAAATGCCAAAAGAATTCCATGATGATTCATCAGATGTGGAGGCAGGGTAAATAACCGGGGATGTTTTGAATTTCTACCTAAAATGGGGGAATGGGGGACGTTTCATTGGCCTGTTCTTTTTTCTAGGGAGATCGATACAGCCTGTGCAGAGGAGGTGGCTGCAGAGTCTGTTGCTGAGGGAGACAGTGAGGAAGGTGAAGAAGTTGTTACAGAGTGACCTTGTCTTGCATGAGGTGACCAACATATTTTCTTATATTCCAATCTTGATTTTAATAATAAATTCACCTGAAACTCATAACTACTTGGTGAGAAATGAAAATGGAAATAGTTACATATGTGTGTGTACATAACCAGGTTGGAGGAGTATATTAGTTTGGGTTCTTTCAAAGGCAGAATTTACAGATTTTATACCAAAAAGGATCTATTCAGAAGGCTTACAAATCCAAGGATAGAGGTGGTCCAAGATGGCTGCTCAGCCATGAAGTAAATCTCCCGTCTGGGACTGCAGGGCAGCCGGTGAGGTGAGAGTCTGCTGCAGATCTCGGTTGTTTGGAGAACAGTGGCGAATACCAGAGACTGAAGATCTGGATTTCAGGATTTGCTGAACTGGTGTACCAGCTTTTAAAGCAAACCCAGGCCGAACAGACTCTCATTCTTTCGTGGGAACCTAACCCAAGGAGAGCTTTTGATCAACTAAGACAAGCTCTCTTGCAGGTCCCTCTATTGGGCTTGCCTACTCAGTCTCAATACCTACTCTGTGTCACTGAGAGAGGAGGGATTGCTTTGGGAATCTTAACACAGGCAATGGGCCCTATTCATCAACCTACAGTGTATCTTAGTAAAACAACAACAACAAAAATATGGAATCAGGTCTCTACGGGGTGGCCATGATGTTCCAAGGCCCTCATTGCTTATGGGGTTCTTGGTTCCTGAAGGTAACTAAGTTACTATGGGAAGGCCGCTCACAGCCTAATCTCCATATGACTGGAGAAGACTCCTCAATTCCTAGGCCCATCCATGGAGTTTGGATGCCAAGATTCTTAGATATCAGGCTCTCTTGCTGGAAGGACTTGGTATTTTGATAGAAACATGCCCAGAAATTAATCATCCTACTTTCTTTTCTGACCCACAAGATTCACAGGAGAGTACACATAAATGCTGGGAAGTCTTAGTGGAAACTCAGGTCCTTCACAGGGACCTCAAGCATAGTCCTTTGTCTGACTCTGGCCAGGAACTATTTAAGGATGGGAGTTACTTTGTCAGAGAAGGAAGTCATAGGGCATGATATACTGTGATTTCCCTAAATAAAACCATAGAATCAAGCCCTTTGACAACCAATACCATTGCCCAAAAAACAGAATGTCTTAGGTATTTTCTTATTGCTAGGACAGAATACCTGACATCCACAATTTAAGGAAAGAAAGATTTCTTGGAGCTCACAATTTTAGAAGGCCCACACTGTTCATTCATAGGCACCCAGAAATAGTGGAAGCTCATGGAAGAGCTCTCATAGCACTCAGAGAGAAGCCAAGTGAATCAGTAGCAAGTCAATGTCCAGAGACTAAGGTAGGGGCAAAGCCTTCCCAGGAAGAAGATGTAATGTTTCTTCTTCCTTCCTTTACTCGATTGAACCCCACCCCTACATCAAAGGTGGGTACCCCCTCTCACTTTCTGATCCACAAGTCAACAACATACACCTGAAATCTCTGCTCTGAGCAGCACCCCCTTAATCTCAGCAGATCGTCATAATCTCTCCCAAGCATCTGCCCTGTACAGTTGAGCCCTACCTCCCAATAATACAGTGCCATAGTTATCCCACTACATACAAATACATGAAGCTTTTGGGGAACACTCCAGATCCAAACCATAGCACCCCACATCCTGGTCTTCCCAGGACTCATATCTACTTTCTTGTGTAAACTATGGTTAAGTCCTCCTCTAAGAGTTGCCAAAATCTTAACAGTTCCAGAACTGCTAAAAAGTCTAAGCCCAAGATATCCTTTGAGATTTAAGGCAAACTCGGCTTTGAGTTTCTGTAAAACTAAGAAAAGTTAAACACTTCCAACATACAGTAGCACAGGATGAATGTTCCCATTTCAAATGGGAAGAATAGAACGATAAAAAGCAATTGGACAAAACCAAATTCTAAACCCAGGAGGTCAAGGATTGAAATATTGTAGCTCTATGTCCGACACATTTGGGGTAAGCTGTGGAAGGATATGAACTTCAAAAGGCATGTGTGGCTCTGCCCCAACATCTCCTCTGGTTGCAAGCTCTGTAGCTTCTCTTAGGGCTGGCTACCCTCATAGCCTGTGGCTTTTCTTTGCAGATGATCCATGTTTCCGGCATCTCCAAATGTCTGGGGTCTCCAGTGCATCGTCATCCTCCTTCATAACCCCATACCCTGCCCTCCAAGAGGCATACTGCCTGGCCTCTAAGACCTTCTTCTGAAATGTTGGAGGGATCCTCCATGACCCCATAATTCTTGCATTCTGTATTCTTATAAGCCAGCATGTGGATGACACCAAGTTCTGCTGCTGGCTTGAGCAGTAGTCTCTTCCTCCTAGCCTTTGGCTGGAGCAGCCTCCAAGTGCCTGGATGGCTGAACAGAACACCCTTGGGTACTCATCTCAGAGCAAAATCTGTTCCCTTCTCAACCTTTAATTGGTAAGGTATGCGATCTTGCTGATGCCTGAGACACCTCAAGGAACCTTTTCTATACTTCTGGTTCCAAGTATTTGGTTTCTTTTTAATGTCAATCTCTATAACATCCTGTGCTCTTTTGCCCTACCTTTGCAGCTCCTTCCAGTCTTGCAAAGCTGCAAGCCTTTTACATCACTTTTCTCTACTATTTTTCCTGCTTTTCAGTATGCAGCTGGATAAAAGTTGCAAGCAGTCCCCATGTGAATGTTGAGCTGCCTTGATATTACCCCGACCAGATTAAGTAGTCCACAGTCTTTAATCTCAGCATCAAGCAAAGTCTTTGGATAAGGGCAAATTGCCTAAACACTTTTTTTTTCCCAGAGGGTAGCATGCATGGGGTTTTTCCCCACTTTTTTTTTATTAGTATACATATGTAATACATAGTATTTACAGTGAATTTGGGTATTTCGTGCACATATGTATCAGATCAACTTTACAATCCCTTCCCATTTTTGGCCCTCCCACCCCCTCCCTATCCCTTCCCCCAACTCCGGCTGTCACTTCATGTGGTTCTATAGAATGTGTGTGTTCTGGGTTTTCCAAGTCAGAGAAACTACACAGTACTTAACATATTAATCTTCCACACCTAAATCATTTCCCTTAAGTCACCACTCTAACTCAGCTTCCTTTTCCTCGAATGGGTCACAGTAGTTGAATCTTGATGCCTCTTCTCTGAATCCAACCAATCCCTTTATTGGGATATTTACAAAAAGTTTTTTTTTCCCATATTTTGCTATAGCTTTGTTGCTATTCTTAAACCTGGCCTTACCCACCAATTCACATTAGACAATAATGACAAGCATGTAGTACAAAAGACTAGTAAATTTGGGGAAGAAGAAAAGAAAAGTTAAATTTCAAATGCCTTAGCTGAATACTGGAAGTACCTATTTGTACATTCACAGGATTATCTTTACATCAATCAGTTTTCTTAGGATAAATTTTCATCAGTGACCTAATAAGTGAATTGCTACAATAACACAAAGTTAAAACTATATCACATTGCTACATTCAATGAACTTAAATCTATACCACATAAATATACTTAAAGTAACAGATATGAAGGTAAATTTAGTTACTTCAGAATTTCTTAACTTTCATAACTTATTTACTCATATTTCACTGATTACTAACATACTTTTTTCTCAGCTCATTCTCCTCTAGCTATTGTCGCTTTTCCTCTGGGGTCATTGGTGTTGCTGGCCTCCCTTTCACTTTCTAAGTTTCCTTTAAGTATTCTCTGCAATACTGGCTCAGTGGCTGCAAATTCCTTTAAGCTTTCTATATCATGGGAAGTTTCAAGTACTCCCTTTAAATTAAAAGATAATTTTGCTAGATATAGCAGTCTTAGTTGGAATGTATGTTCTTTTAGAGCTTGGACGACATTGCTCCACACTCTCCTTGCTTTTAGAGTCTGGACTGAGAAGTCTGAAGTTATCCTGATGGGCTTATCTTTGAAGGTCACCTTCTGTTTTTCTCTTATGGCTCTTAGCATTTTCCCTTTGTGTTGGGTTTCTAGTATTTTGATTATGATGTGTCGTGATGAGGATCTCTTCTGATCAAAGTTGTTTGGTGTTCTATCTGCCTGCAATAGTTCCACGTTCATTTCTTTTCTTAGGTTTGGGGAAATTTTCTTCCATAATTTCATGAAACCCGTCCTTTAAGCCTTTTGTTTTGTCCTCAGTCTTCTCCTGGTCTCCCATAATTCTGAGGTTTTTTTCTCCTTGAATCATCTGTCAGCCATTGTAATGATTCACTTTCTTCCTTATTTACTTTGTGTTCCTCATGGCCTGTATGTTGCAGCTCAGTTACTTTTTTTCCTAGGTCTGACATTCTATTCTGAAGATGTTTAATGTGGTTGCTTATTACTTCTTGTGTGTTTTTCACTTCCTGAATATCTGCATTCAATTTTTCTATATCTCTGTTGTGTTCTTCTCTAATTTCTTGTATTGCCTGCATTATCTTATGGTATATTTCTTCTGTGGTCTCCTCTTTTAGCTCTTCAAGCCTTGCTTTTTGCTTAGCTATGTGTTGGTGTAGCTCTTGCACTGCCTGTTTTATTTCCTGCTTTAAATCCTGCCTTAATTCACTGACTATCTGGGCCCAGAGGTTACCATCATTTTTGCCATTTTCATCTTTGGATTCTGCAATTTCAGTATCCCCGGTATCAACTTCTGGGGTATCAGGTCTTTTTGTATGAGATTTGTTATCACATTTCCCCATGGTTCTGCTGTCTCTGGCTGTCTCTGGTGCGCAGGAAGGAAGGGTTTGGTGAAGGCCCGGTCCTAGATGCCTCTGGAATCCTCTGGCCCAAGGGACAGACAGGGCGATGGAATTCCCGGTCCTAGATGCCTCTGGAAGCCTCTGGGGTTCAGGATTGACTGGGTGTTGTAATTCCCTGGAAGCCTCTGACTCACGGATGGACAGACAATGGACTTCCTGGTCCTAGATGCCTCTGGCGTGCAAGGCAGCAGTGAACCGGAAGCCTCTGACGTGTGCCAGAGGAACGGGGCAATGATCCCCTTTTTGTGGTGTCTTGTTCCCCCTGTCCAGTCAGCAAAGCTCTCCATCTATCCTGGCTTGCCTCCCCCATAGCGGGTCTCTCCACCCTTGGAGCAGAGGTGCCCCTGAGCCGTTCAGGGGATCAGCAGCCTTTTCCTCCCTCTCTTCTCCTCTCTGCGACTTGTGCCTGTTTCTTCCTAGGCCCTGTTTAAGGGTGGCCCCAAAGCCCTGGTGTGCTCTTCTGAGCTTTCTTTTACTCTAAAGGGTTCAGTCTTGGGCTTTTTTCCCCCTTCTTTTTAAAATGGCTCCTGCTGACATCACTGCCTGTGACAGCTGCTGAGCCCTGTTTCTGATCTGGGATCCCAGGGCCTTTTCTAGAGGTAGCACATGCTGCATTTGTAGTACACAGTACCTGCAGGTTGGTGTTTCGGAGGCTGGGGACGCCAGCTGCTGACAATTCCCACATCTCCGGATCCATGCTTACCTCGGGCTGAGGTTCTGGCTCCGGACCCTCCTCCGTCTGTGGTCTGTGGATGTCAGCTACTTTTTTCCTCCTCTTCCAATGTGACTCCAGGATTTCTGACCCGCCCGCAGCCTCCTGTCCGCTGTTGGGGTGCTCCATCCTCTCCCAGCTCTGTCAGATGTTCTGGGCGCCCACGAGCTTTCCTCCGTCCACAGCTGCCTATGGCAGCTTCCTGGGCCATGGGGATTGTTTTTTCCTCTGCTTTCGATGGTCCTTCGGAATTTCTGACCTTCCTCTGGCCTCCTTTCAGTTGTTGGGGATGCTTCTCTCTTTCCTAGCTACACTGAACACACGTATTCTGACTAAATTCTCAACTTTTTAAGTGGGTCGATGAGGAGACATTGTGCAGCGCTGTTACTCAGCTGCCATCTTGGCATGCATGGTTTTTAAACCACGTAACAATACAGTTCTTCTTTCCATCTGAAACTCCTATGAGCCCAGCGTTCCAACCTACTCTTCTATCAGCATTCTGGTCTTCTAAGGTCTGACCAGAATCTCCCATCAAGTGCAGCTTAGAGCACTCCAGAACTTCTCTAGGCAGGATCCTCAAAAGTTTCAAACTCCTGCAGACCAGTTCCAAAGGCTTCTAAACCACATAGTCACAGCAGTGATCCCACTCCTTTGGTACCAATTTATGTCTTTCATGTTTGTGTGACAGAATACTAGATATCCATGATTTCAGCAAAGAAAAATTTATTTTAGCTCACAATTTCAGAAGGTCTTACACAGTCCACATTTAGGCAGCCAGCAACAGTGGAAGCTCATAGCAGAAGCCATAGAAGCTGCTCACAGCACTGCCGACAGAAGCCAAGGGAATCAGGAGTAGGTCAGTGTCTGAAGACTCAGTTAAGGCCAGAGCCTTCCCAGGAAGAACATGTCATAATGTTTCTTCTTCCTTCCTTTAGTAAATTGGAGCATCCAGATGGTCCCCCTACATCAAGGGTGTGTGCCCCTCCCTTACTTTCTGGCCCCAAAGTCAACATCATATACCTGAAACCTCTGCCTGAGCAATCTTCCAGTGCAACAAACCTGACACAGTCACTCCCAGTCAGATTCAAGGCATCTGCCCCACCCAGCCAGGCCCTATCTCACTATAACACACTGTTCCACTGTTATGCCGTGTCATGGGTACTTTCTCATTGCTGTGACTCAATACCTGACTCCACAAATTTAAGTGAGGAAAGATTTTAGCTCACAGTTTCAGAAAGTCCCAGTCCACTCAGGGGCAGCTGGCAGTGGAGGAAGTACATGGCAGAGGCAGAGGTGGAGGCAGCTTCTCACAACATCACAAACAGAAGCCAAGCCCCATCAAGTCCAGTCTTCCAGGCAAAGGAAGGCAGAAAGTATGAGAAGTAGTGCATCTTTTTCAATAGAAGACAGTGAAAAGACAAGAAGCAATGTATTTCTGATGTCTGCCAGAATAGCGAAGTAGGTTAAGCCCTGGGCTTACCACAGCTTGGCTTCACTGGGGCCCTAGGCCAGGGTGTGGCAGGTTTGAGACACTGTATCATTGTCCACTCAGGCCCCACCACCATTTCTGGTGGTGGTACGGAGTATGTGGTTATTTGAGCACATGCAAATTGAACCCAAAAATTATGAGAAAACCTATGCAACACGTAAAACATCCCAAAAGCATGTGCAGCAAAGTCAATGTAAATCCTCTGGATGTGAGCCTCATGCATATGGACTACATCCTGTACAGCCAACTTGACAAGGATCATGAAAATGAAACATGGGTTGTTCGTAGCAGCACAACTTACCAATAGCTAAAATGTGGAAGACATGAAAATACCCGCCAATAGACCGATGAATACGTAAATTGTGGTATATATACACAATAGAATATTACTCGTCTATAAAGGCAGACAGGTTGGAGGTTTTTGTAGATAAATGGATGCAACTTGAGACTATCATGCGCAGTGAAGTGCGTCAGAAGGAGAAGGTTAAATATCGAATGGTTTGTCTAACATGAGAAACCAAGATCACAATTATTCTGTAGAAGTAAGAGGGGAATACTGGGAATTGGAGGGGGGTGGGAAGAAGGGAGAGGGTTGAGAAGGGAAAGGGGAAGAATTTGTGATTTTTGCAACAGCATATGCACAGAATACTCGAGATCAATGTAAACATTATGGATTGCATCTATACACACCAATAAAATGGGAAAAAATAGAATGAAACGGGTTAAAAACACGGACAATTGCTAGACACCAAGCCTAGTAGGGCAACTCACTTGATTCACCACCTGGGTGGCAGGGGCTTTTATCCCTCTGTTTACTCTAAATTACACTGTTCTACACCATGCTTCCACTTCAGGGCATCTTGGGTCTTGAGCCTGGTGCCAAGACGGGCCAGCTGGCATTTCCCTCTGCCTTTTGGCTACTGAGGCTCAGCGTTGAGGACATTGTGAGGAATGGATGTTTGTTTTCAAGGCCACTGTTGTAGGAAGACCTGTTAGTACCATCAGATAACCAGTAACTGTGTGAGGCCGGTTGAGCCCAGGGGACTGCAGACCCACTGGTGTGGGGTACAGTGTGCAGTCTCTTGTTAGGAGGTTCCTCCTGACTCAGTGAAACAGGAAACCTCCTCTTGTCTCTTGCGAATTCTGGCAGAAGGCCGCTTTGATCTGAGCCAGGAGGAAGGCCTCCAGATTGCTCCAGGAAGACAAAGACTGCTTTCTGTAACTCAAGATAATGAAGTCAGAGGTCCCTTATCAGGGGGGTGCAAACCCTAGTGGCTAAGATATCTATAATAGAGGCCACAGGCAGATGCCCCCCATCAAGGCCCAACCCCTCAAAACTGAACATAGGCCCTAGTTTTCTCCTCTGGGTATATAGGTCTGGGAGAAAAAAAATGAACTTGTTCCGTCCTGTCCACGTGATGGTTCTGCAGGTCCACGCAAGTGGGTATTTTTAAATTGCACACACACATCCAGCCCCTGACGAGCCAAGCAGTCAGTGTCGTGCTGGCCACAACCCTCTGGCTGCTACACTGAGGGTGCCCTCAAATGACAGAGGACCTGTTTTTGTGGACTTAGGAATCAAGCCCACGGCCTTCATGCCGATCTCCACACACAGTTCACTTACTGATTTTTGAGGTTGAGAAGATTCTCACAAGTTTCTTAGTTCTCCAGACTGCACTCAGATCTAAGATCTTCCTGCCTCAGCCTCCCAGAGACAGTGTCACATAAAAAGCTTTGTCTAAGCCTTACTTCATTGGTCAAACTTGAAGTAATGTAAAAATGCCAAAATAGAAGCTGGTTCTCTCAGCATGTGGGCCAGACTTGGGAGCCCCACACCTAGAGAAAGGATTCTATTCTCACTTTCTTATCAGGGCGGTGTGTCTTGCCCAACACTCTCATAACCGATCCCTCCTCCCCACCTTAGTGTGGGAACGCATCTGGTGGGTTTCAGGTACTGTCGGTGTCCTGTCTCTAGTCCTTAGCTGCTGCCCAGTAAGGAACAGCTGCCATCACCATCACCATCAGTGTCACCAGCACCGACTCCGCCCGACAACCTGCTCTGCACCTCGTCACACTCTGGCCACGCCGCACAGTGGTCAAGGGGCCTTGGACCCAACTTCCTGGGCTAGAACCCCAACTTGTTTTGAATGGACAATGCTGGGCATGGTGGGCACGTGACCTGTGTTCCTTGAGTCCTGGTGTCTTATCTGAAAAATGTTAATGAAAATGAAACTTCTCCCATGGATTTTGGGCTCCAAGGAAAGACTACAAATGCCAAACTCAGGACTCTTCGCAAAGAAAGCCATTCCTGATTGGCAGCTGCTGCTGCTTCCTGTTCTCACTATTTATACTTGGGTGTAAACACTGGTCACTGTCTCGCCAGAAAGAAATACACTTTTCTAATACTTTCTGAGGAAACCTGTGCAGCCACTGAGAGAAGGGGGAGATGTCTTGCCCAGCATCAGGTAGATGACCAACCAGAAGAGGACCTGACAGCTGCCCCATCCTGGACCCTAACCACAAAGACCCAAGAGGCAGGTTCCCAGGGGTGCTCTTCCGTGGTGGCACCATTCCCCATCCCGTATGACAGAACTGCCAGCAGCTTCTGGTCAGCAGGAGGGTGCCCTGCTCTTATTCACTCAGATCTTCTCTGCCTCCCCCTTGGGCTGAACTCCCCCAGACACTAAGTGTGATCTATGAATGACTTGGTCTTTGGAGGTGGAGTACAGCAACCTTGGGCTGTCTGCAGATCACCACTAGGAATCACACAGTTGTGCACTGGATGGGACAGGCAGTGGGCAGGTTTGGGATGGGCAGAGCTGGAGGGAGCTGAGCAAGTGAACCTGAGAGGGGTCAAGGGGGCTGGGGCAGCCCAGTATCTTCTCGGGAACAATGGCCTGCAGAGAAAATGAATGCTCCAGGAGGACCTTGCTGGGCAGTTACAGCTCTCACACACCCGTTACCCAGTCCTTCCACATCTCCCTGCTAGTCATCCAAGGTGTGGGATATTAAATAGAAAACCAAACCAGTGTAAATTCTACCAGCTTTTAAGAGTGGGAAACTCCCTTGGGAGACAGGACACATTGTTTGTACATGAGGTTCAGTGCACTGGCAGAAGGATAGCACTTGGTCACAAAGTTGGACAGACATTGATCCAGATATTCCAGGGACATCTTCACATGCTGAGAGAGAGGCAGGAAGGTGACAATATCCTGTGCCTGGAGGACAAGAATATTGGAGTTACTGTTATTATTGTAGTTGTTTTCTACCACTGGAGATTGAACCATGAGCCACTGCAGTGAGCTATATCCCCTAGCCAATTTATTGAGCCAGAGTGTCACTATAATATTAAGTTGCCCAGACTGAGCTCGTCACGTGATGCTCCCGCCTCAGCTGGGACTACTGGGATGAGAGTAGGGGACTGAATGTGCGTACCACCCACGTGCAGCTCCACGCCTGGCTCCTGCTGAAGCAGGGAACTGGGCACTGGAACAATGGGCATGTGACGTAGGAACCCAGCCCCTCGCAGAGGACCAGTTTCTGCCTCCAGAGCCTGATTATGCAGGGGGAGGAGGGAGAGAAGCCCACAGTGCCTCTGCCACAAACATGGCGGCCAAGAAGGACCCACCTTCAGTCCTGCTTTTCCTTTTTGCCTGCGCCCTTGTTTTGTGCATACACATATGAAACTACTTCCATTTTAACTTCTCACCACATGGATTATGAATTTGTTGTGAACTTATTGTGGTAAATATCACAGTTTGAACATAATAACGTTGGCTGGTCACCTGAGGCGAGGCAGGGTCACTCAGTAAGAACCTCTTCAAGTGCATCCTCTTCCTCACTCGCTCTCTTAGCAGCAGCCTCTATGAGCGCCCAATCCATGAGGGCTCTAGTCATCTCCCTAGAAAAAAAATAAAGCCAATGAAACCTTTCCCTATACCCTCATTTTAGATAGGAATTTAAAAAATATGTCCAGTCAGGGAAAACTGGACATCCACATGAAGAAGAATCTAGTCACACACCTATCGCCATGCACCAAAATCAAATCAAACTGGATCAAAGACCTAAACATTAAAAGTGAAACACTGAACCTCCTAGAAGACAAATTAGGCAAATATCTAGAAGACAGAGGGGTAGGCAAAGACTTCCTTGACAAGACACCAAGAGCAAAAGAAATTATCTCCATTATTAACAAATGGGATCTTGTCAAATTAAAAAGCTTCTGCACAGCAAAGGAAACTATCAACAATGTAAAAAGAGAACCAACAGACTGGGAAATAATATTCACCACCAACAACTCAGATAGGAAGCTCATAACCAGAATACACAGTGAGCTGAAGAAAAATAAGCCAACCAAAATAAGGAACCTGTTGAAAAGTGGGCAAATGAAATGAAGAGCCAGTTCACTCACAAAGAAGTACAAGGGTCCAA
>PVKB01008388.1:0-17275 GCA_004027205.1 Ctenodactylus gundi | reverse complement strand
ACAGAGGCTGCAGTTGAGACACCTCCAGTGGCGGGCAATGGTCTCTGAAAAATTCCCATGTGTTCTTTAGAGGGAAACAGTTTCAAACATCTCCCAAGGTCAGAGGAAGCCCCTGTGGTTTAGGATGTCCTCTCCCTTCCCTTTGTCTATGTCTTCTACAGAGCTGTGATCCTTCTGGGTTCTGAAATGAGATTAGAAGAAAGGGGATGAGGGACAAAGTCAGCCCGGAAGTGCTTCCCTGACCCCTCTGTTCACAGGCAGCCCGCACCAGGCCTGAGGTGCGAAGAGACAGCAGGTGAGCCCTGGAGATGTTCAAGAACTGCGCACTTCAGCCACTGAGCTGAGAATGCTTTTGTAACATGACTACAATCAGAGAAGCCGTGGGACACAACCCATTTAGGACATGGATAATAAAGTGATTGTCGATTAACTAGGGATGGTACTTGCTGGTCACTTTATGGACCAACCAGTGGTTAACTGTAAGAATATCTTTTAATTTTCATGATTTTGTCCCTGCCATGAGCAGGAAATGTATTTAAATATTACTTACCCATACAATTCGGGTATTTGGCAATTATCTGGGGGGTTCTGCTTGACTTCGATATTTGAAAGGAATGAGAACAAGTTTTCACTTAAGTCAGTAAATTATTTGGTAACACAATAAAAATTAAAAAGAGAATCCTCATGAAGTGTAGCAAATTCCTTAGGGATTGGATCTAAATTCTGGCCTTTCTACATGAATGTCAGGCAAAATAGCTGACATTCTGACTGTGTTTTCTAAGTCGCTTACCTATATCATGCCTGATGTGGCTCTAAAAACCCTAGGAAGTAGTGATTGTTAGGTCATTTCCACGAGTCACGTTAACTGTATGTTAGTTTACATATTCTTCTCAGTGGATGATACGGCCAATGGTATCACATGCACACACACACGCACACACGCACATGCACACACACATGCACACACACATGCACACACGCACGCATACGCACACGCACATGCACACGCACACGCACGCATGCACACACGCGTGCACGCACGCATGCACACACACGCACACACGCACACACGCACGCGCACGTGCACACGCACACACACACCCAAGTTGTCAGGAAAAGTGGCTACCTCTTGCCATCATCGCTTCCGAACCAATGGAAGAAGGCCTGCGGCTGCGGAGCCCTCACCATTCCACAGGAAGCTGCCAGAATCGTTGGCAAAGGAACTAGGAGCAGCAGTGAATTCGGTATTCCCTTCAGAGAAAGTGATTTAAGAATCTGATGCTGGCCTCCTGAAAATATAAAATACGTAACTGCTGTTTTTCTTGGTGTTTGCCTCCCCCGCCACAATCCTGTTTCCAGACAGCCGCAAGGCCTCCAGAAATCTCACTCAGCGTGGCCCCATCTGGTGGCCTCATTTGTTTGAATAAGCGAGCGTTACCAGCTAACATCCCTGCCTAACAGCACACAAACTGCAGGTGTGCAGCTTGAAGAATTATTAAAAAGCAAATGCATCAGTGGAACCAGACAAAAGAAAGGGACTTTCACTGTTTCCTAGAGAGCTGCCGCACCCACGTCACGATAGCTTCCCCACTTCCCGGACGTGGCATTCTTCCCTTTAGCTAGTCGGGGAGATTCTCAAATCCATATATTGAGCTATTCACTTCAGTTATTGAAGTTTTCCTTTTCCTTTGACTGTGAATGTACTACAGATTCAACAACATGTTGCCTGTACGTATCACTGTCGACTGCTGTTTTCCCCTTCTTCCTCTTACCTTTTCTTGAACCTCCTCCCCCACCTCAGTGTGTCTTCCTTTTCCTAGCAGTCCATTACCTCACGTCTTACCCTCTCTCTCATATTAAAATGTATTTATATATGCATTTATGGTAATCTCAGATGAAAGACACTATGCAGTGCTTAATCTTTTGTGTCTGGCCCATTTCACTGAGAATTATTGACTTGAAGTGACCTTTGCTCCCCCCACCCCATTTTATTGATATGTATAAGTGCAAAGTTTAAGGTTTACAATGAAGTTGAGCATTTTGTGCACATACATATCTTGTCAAGGTGACAAGGGCTTTCCCACTCTCCTTTTGTCCCTCCCCCTCCCCTCCCTCCCTCCTTCCCCTGCCCTACCCCCCTGGTTCACTTTGTTTTTCGTTTTAAGTTCCATAAGAGTTGTGATCTGGGTCTCTCATATGCTGGTGGGAGTGTAAATTCATACAACCATTCTGGAAAGCAGTATGGAGAGCTCTCAAAAGACTGGAAATAAATATCCACTTTGATGCAGCAACACGCCTCCTGGGAATATATCCAAAAGAGGCCAAAACAACATATAACAGAGATATATGTATACCCATGTTCATAGCAGCACAACTAACAATAGCTAAAATATGGAAGTCACCAAAATACCCATCAACATACCTTATTTTCTTGAAGAAATGCTTCATATCTGTCTTTCTTTCTGGCTGATATATATATATATCTATATATATATAGATATATATATAGATAGATATATATAGATATATATAGATATATATAGATATATATAGATATATATAGATATATATAGATATAGATATATATGTACATATGAATATGTACATATCTATATCTATATATCTATATCTATATCTATCTATCTATCTATCTATCTATCTATATATCATGTTTTCTTTATCTATTCCTTGGTTGATGGGTATGTATGTTGTTCCCAGAATTTAGCTATCATGTTTAGCTATAAACATGGATATGCATGTATCTCTATGGTGTGATAACTTTAAGTCTTTTGGGAACATGCCCAGCGGAACTATAGCTAGGTAAAAGGGGATTTCTATTTTCAGCTTTCTAAGGAATCTCCAAACCGCTTTCCATAATGGTTGCACCAGATTTCAATCCCCAAAACAGTGTAGACGTGTACTTCCCCCCACTGCCTTGCCATTTTGTTTTTTGAGTTCTTTGCGTAAGGTATTCTCATGGAAGTGAAATGGAATTTCAATACTCCTTTGATTTGCCTTCCTCTGTGGCTAAAGATGTTGAAGAATTTTTCATACGCCTGTTGGCCTTTTGTACTTCTGAGAAGTTTCTTTCCATTTCATTTGTTCAGTTTTTAATGGGACAAATTTTTAGGTGGTTGAGATTTTATTTTGAGTTTGTTCTGTGTTTTAGGTATTAATCTTTTGTCTGAGGCAATCCTGGCAATTTTTTCTCTGTTCTGCAGTCTGTCTCCTCACCCTGTTGATTGCTTCCTGTGCTATGCAAAAGCTTTTTAGTTTGAGGTAGTCCCATTTGTTGACTCTTGTTGCTATTCCTTCTGCAAGTGGCGTTCCACTCGTGAACCCTCTCGTCCCGATGTCTTCTAGTGTCTTGACTGTTTTGTCTTCCAGCAGATTCGGTGTTTCTGTTTTGATCACTAACTCCTTTGATGCATTTTGATTTGATGTTGATTTGGGCAAAAGATACAGGTCTAGTTTCCTTCTTCTTACACGTGGATATCCAGTTTGACCAACACCATTTGTTGAAGATGCTTTCTCCATGAATGGTTTTGGCCAATTTGTCAAGTCAGATGGCTGAGGGTGTTTGGATTTATCTCTGTATTCTCAATTCTTTGCTTTTCCTGTCTGGTGTGTGTGAGTGTGTGTGTGTGTGTGTGTGTGTGTGTGTGTGTGTGTGCCACTATCATGTAAATTTAGTCTCTGTTGGTTTATAGTGTACTTTCAAGTTTGGAATTGTGATTCCTTTAGCTTTTCCCTAGTTTCTCAGGATTGCTTTAGAAATTCTGGGTCTTTTCTGGTTCTATATGAATTTTAGTCATTTTTTCTAGTTCTGTGAAGAATGCAGTTAGTATTTTGATTGGTGCTGCATTGAACCTGCAAACGTTTTGGAAATATGGTTATTATGATGATATTAGTACTTCCTATACAGGAACATGGGTTTTCTTTGATAAGGCTTAGCCCTAAGTAGTTACATTTTCTGTTGCTGTTGTGAATGGGTTGACTCCTTGTTGCTCTTCGTGTTGAATTTGTTACTGGCACACAGGACTGCTACTGATTTGCTAATTCAACCTGCTGCTGAATTCGCTTATTAGTTCTAAGAGACTTCTAGTGTAATTTTGGGTCTTCAATGGAGAGTATCATGTTGCATGCAAATAGAGATATCTTAACTTCTTCCCTTCCAAACTTATATTCCTTTTATTTTTTTCTTTTGCCTGATTGCTGTGACCAGCATTTTGAGTACTATATTGAACAAGAGAGGTGAAAGTGGACATCCTTGTCTTTTTCCCTGATTTTAGACTAAAATTTTTCAGTCTTTTCTCATTTAGAATGACGATGACAGAGAGGTTTTCATAGATGACTTACATTAAATTGAGATAAGGTCTTCTGTTCCTATTTTTTTCAGGGCCTTTATTATAAATGAATGTTGCATTTTGTCAAAGGCCTTTTGTGAATCTATTGAGATGACCATGTGACTTTTATTTTGCATCTATTAATGTGGTGTACTACATTTATTGGTTTGTGTATGTTGAACCATCCCTGCATCCCTGGGATGAAGCCCACGTGGTCATGATATATCATCTTTTTATGATTAGTTGCATTCTATTTGTAAGTGTCTTATTGAGATAATTTGCATTTATGTTCATTAGGAAAATTGGCCAACAATTTTTGTTGTTGTTGTTGGATTGTTGTCTGATTTTGAGGTTAAATTTCGTTGGCTTCAAGAAATGACTTTGGTGTGTTTCCTCCCTATTTGATTTCTTGAAAGAATTTGATGACTATTGTCATCAAATCTTCCCTGAATTTCTGGTAGAATGAATCCATCTGGTCGTAAGCTCTTTTTAGTTAGAAATATTTTTATTACTTCCTCAATTTCACAGCTGGTCACTGGCCTGTTCAGGGGGTTTGTTTCTTCTTGCTTTAGTTTTAGAAGTTGATGTGCATTCAGCAAATTGTTCATTTCTTCTATATTTTTAAATTTACTGGAGTATAGATTTTCTAAGTAGCTTTTTATGATCCTTTGGATTTGGGTGCTGTTATAATTTCACCATTTTCATTTCTAATTGCATTGTTATGTTTTCTGTTTCCTTTTTGTGATTTTAGTGAAAGGTCAATTTTATTTTGTTTATCCTTTCAGAAAAGGAGCCTTTTGTTTTATTGATCTTTTATATTTTTTAGTTTCAATTTTGTTAATTTCTGCTTTGATCTTTATAATTTCTTTCCTTCTTTTAGTTTTGGAGTTGTATTGCTTTTGCTTTTCTAGAATCCTAATCTGCATCATTAGGTTATTTGAGATTGCTTTGTTTTTTTCATTTGTGCATTTTTGGCAGTGAATTTTCCTCATCACACTGCCTTTTAGCACTTCCAATAGTTTGTGAAGTTTATCATTGTGTCCCAGAGGTTGTGGTGTGATGTGCTTTCATTATTATTTGTCTCTAGAAACTGCTTAATTTCTTCTATGACTCAATGTTTGTTCAGCAGTCTACTGCTGTCTCCATTTGCTTGTGTAATATCTATTGTTGATGTCTAGTTTCATTCCACTACGATATGATAGTAGGTATGAGATTATTTCAATTTTTGTATATATTTAAGCACATTTGTGTCCTAGAATATGGTTTATTTTGGAGAATGTTTCATGTGCTGCTGAGAAGAATGTGTAGTTTGTTGTTGTTGGATGAAAAACTTTGTAGATGCCGGTTGAGTCAACTCTTTTTACATGATATCATTCAGATCTCTTATGTCTTTGTTGATCTTTTTTTACCTGTCTTCCTGGGAGAGTGGGGAAGTCCGGTGTTAAGTTTCTGAGTATAATTATGTTGCAGTCCACTTGTTCTTTTTATCAATAGCTTTTGTTTTAGAAAGTTGCCTGTCCCATTTTTTGGTGCATACATACTTACTATCGTTAGCGCCTCCTCTTGAATTGTTTCCTTTACAAAGATGAAGCAAATTTCTTCATCTCTTTTGACCAGTTTTGTCTTGAAGTCCACTTTGTCAGCAAAGAGGGTAGCCACCCCTGCTTGTTTTCATCCACTTGCTGAATGGAATATGGCATTCCCTTCTTTCACCTTCATCTATGCTTATCTTTATGGGTAATGTGGCTCTCTTGCAAGAAAGATAGGTTTGGATTGTATTTTTAACCCAGCTTGCTAACTTGTGTCTTTCGATTGGTGAACTGAGACCATTGACATTGAGAGTTATAATTGTCCTATAAGTATTGAATCCTGCCATTGTGCAATTGATCTAAACTTTAGATGTTAATTTCTTTCTGTTTTCTTTTCTATTTAGATGTTATTGTATTTAATGCATGCCTATAACCGTCTTGGGTTTCTTTGCTGTGCTTATCCTCCCTGTTTCTATCCAGCAGACCCTTAAGAATTTTTTTGTACTGCTGGTTTACTCGTCATAAATTTCTTCAAATTTTCTTTATCATGGAAGGTCTTGATTTCGTTGTCAATTTTAAAGCACAGTTTTGCAAAATATGGGTTTATTGGTTGGCAATTATTTTCTTTTAGGGCTTCAAAGACTTCACTCCCTCTTGCTGTTAGACTTCGTATTGGTACGTCTGCTGTTGTTCTGACAGTTTTGCCTTGGCAAGGTACTTGCAATTGTTATTTGACAGCTTTAGAATGATATTCTCTTCTTACTAGATGTCTGTAACTTTTATTATTGTGTGTCTTGTATTTTGGCTAGATCTGGTTAGTGTAAGATATGCCTCTGTCATTGTGTAGTCATTTATTTTCATATATATGGGACGTTATCTCTTATGACGTCAATGAATAAATTTCTTGTTCCTTGGGCTTGGATTTCTCTTCTTTTTAATGTACACCTCTGATTCTGAGATTACGCTTCTCTGCGTCATCTAGCACTTGTTGATAACCATTTTCTTGTCAGCATAGTATTAACTGAACATCCTTAAGAGTTCAGTCTATGGTTTCCATCCTGTCTGTTGGATCTGAAGTTCTGTTCTCATTTTGGGCTGTTGTAGTCCTCAAACTGTTCAAAGAGATTTTAATCTCCAGATGCTCTGCCAGTATCTTTTAATATTCTTAAAAAACTCTTTAGTGAATTTGTCATTCATGTCTGTAGTTCTGTTAGCCTTGTGTGTTTCTTCATTTATGTGACCAGGTGTTTTGTTCTTTCTATCCTTGAACTCTTCATTA
Organism: Ctenodactylus gundi; assembly: GCA_004027205.1. Lineage (NCBI taxonomy): Eukaryota > Metazoa > Chordata > Mammalia > Rodentia > Ctenodactylidae > Ctenodactylus > Ctenodactylus gundi. Next base: position 10,121 of record PVKB01008388.1, on the reverse strand, counting down.
TATCTTTTTTTACACTCAGTAAACATCTTGTGGAGATTGTTGCTTGACTCTCTCTTCTATTCTTCCAATAATTTGGGCAGGTTATTATTTGCTTGTTTTTATCACTCCCAATAGTTTGAGGAGGTTATCATTTGATTCTAAATCATAGCCCTCCAGTAGATGGATTATTCTGCTCGAAGATTTGGAGGTTTGACTCCTCTTCTATTCCCAGTTGGATCTCTTCTGGCGGACTAGAGACACTGTGGAGTGTCTTGTTGCTGGGCTTTCTTAGCCAGTGCTTTCACCCACGGAATCTAATACTCATAGCTTCCTCAGAGCCCAATCATTCCTTATCACAATTCGCTGACTTCTGTTGGTGGTGGGCTTGCCAGACTCTGGGATCCATACAGAGGACTCAGCCACTATTTTCAGTTTATACAGCCACTGGCCCATGCACTGCCTTTTGGGTAGACAACCTAGAACCTGGGAAGCTCCCAATTGTGCCCTTCCATCTCCGCAGTCACAGGCCCATGAACTACCACTTGGGTGGCTTCTGTGAGTGAGCCCCCCAGTTATTAAATTTTGCTGTGTTAGAATTCTAATTTGATTTCTAATATAGGCTTCTAGCCTTCCACCAAAATTCCTTATCACATTGTGTAATTTCTCAAATTCATTAATCATAGACATTTTATTATATTTTTCTTTCCCCCATTATATTGGTATATGTTTACATTGATTTTAAGTATTTTGTGCATATACATATCACAGCAAAATTACATATCCTCTCTCTCCTTTTTTTGACCTTCCTGCCCTCTCCCCCTCCCTGCTAGTTCGCATTATTCCCCCTAATCACTCTATGAAATGATTGTGACCAGGGTTTCTCATATCAGAGAAACCATTCAATATTTACTTCTGCGTCTGAATCACTTCACTGAGCATGGGTCTCAAGTTGTATCCAGTTACCTACAAAAGCCTCAGATCTATCTGTCTTTAAGGACAAGTAGTATTCCATTGTGCACAAATACCACAATTTATGTATCCACTGGTCTGCTGGTGGGTATTCTGGTGTCTTCCACGTTTTAGCTATTGTTAGTTGTGCTGCTATAAACATGGGTATACATGTATCTCTTTTATATGATGCTTTTAACTCTTTTGGAAAAATTCCCAGCAGAGGCATTGCCAGATCAAAGGGAATATTTATTTTTAGGCTTTCGAAGGCCTTCCATAGTGGTTGTACCAGTTTACATTCCCACCAGCAGTGCAGGAGGGTTCCTTTTTCCCCTCGGCATTGCCAGCACTGATTGATGTTTGTGTTCTTGATATATGCCATTCTCTCTGAAGTCAGATGGTGTCTTAGTGATGTTTTGATTTACATTTCTCTAGTAGATAAGGATGTTGACCATCTTTTCACGTATTTACTGACCATTTGAATTTCTTCATCTGAGAATGGCCTACTCATTTTTTTGCCCATTTTTCAACCAGATCTTTGATTTTGAGGACCATATTTTTCTTCAGTTCCTTGTGTATTCTAGTCATGAGCCTCCTGTCTGAGATATAGGTCATGAATATTTTTTCCCATTCTTTCAGTTCTCTCTTTACTCTGATGATAACTTCCTTTGCTGTACAGAAACTTTTTAATTTGAAATAGTCCCATTTGCTAATTCTGGGGGCTATCTATTTTCCTCTTGGTGTATTGTTAAGGAAGTCCTTGCCTATACCTATGTCTTTTAGTTTTATGCCTAATTTGTCTTCCAGAAGGTTCATTGTTTCAGTTTTAGTATGTAGGTCTTTGATCCACTTTGATTTAATTTTGGTGCATGGTGACAGGTGTGTGTCTACATTCATTCTTCTGCACATGGATGTGCAGTTTTCCCAGAACCATTTGTTGAAGATGCTGACTTTTTTCCAGTGTATGTTTTTGGTTCTGTCAAGAAATTTGCAGTTGTCCTGATGGGCTTGTCTTCATAAGCTACCCACTAATTTTCTCTTACAGCTTTTAATATTCTTGCTTTGTGTTGGACCTTTAGGATTTTAATCATGTGTGTGTCATGGGGATGTTCTTTTCTGGTAAAAGTTGATTGGAGTTCTATATGCCTGCAGTAGTTCAATGTTCATTTCCTTCCTTACTTTTGGGGAGTTTCCTTCCATGGCTTCACTGACCACGGCCAGTAGGCCTTTTCCTCTGTCCTCAGTTTGCTCCTGCACACCCATAATTCTGAGCTTGGCCCTCTTTGAGTCATCCATCAGCTATTGTAGCCAGATTTTCCTGTTTTTTTTAAAGGTCTTCATTGGCTGTATGTTCCAGTTTATCAATTTATCTTCAAAACCTGATAATCTCTCCTCAAAATGTTTGATCTGATTACTTATTTTTTCCTGTGAGTTTTTTATTTCTTGGAGTTCAATTTTCATTGTTTTTATATCTCTGCCAAATTGTTCCCTGATTTCTTGAACTGCCTTCATTATCTGTCTATTTGTTTCTTTTTAAAATTCCTCAAACTTGGTTTTTTTTTTTTTTTTTTTTGAGACAGGGTCTCACTCTGTAACCCAGGCTGGTCCTGAACTCATTGGTGTAGCCCAGGCTGGCCTTGGACTCAAGGCAATCCTCCTGTCTCAGCCTCCCAAGTGCTGGGATTATAGGCATATGCCACCATACCTGGCTTATGTGGTGCTGGGGAACTGAACTTGGGTACTTAGAGCTTGCTAGGCAAGCACTTTAACTGCTTAGCCATTCCTCCAGCCCCCTTCAAACTTCTTTTCAATGTTTTCTTTTTTCTATTCCTTTTATGTCTGCTTTGAGCTCTCTGTACATATCTTTTTTGTTCTGTTTATGCTTCTGGGCCCAGAAACGATCTTTATTGGGTTTATTATTTGTTGGACCTGCTACTTCAGGATTCCTGGTATCATTTTCTAGAGTGTTAAGCTTTTATGTTGGTGATTTATTTCCTCACTTCCCCATGGTCTGTTACAGTGAGCTGAAGCTCAGGTGCTGTTGATGGACCCTATGTCAGAGTTTGTTTATTGGATTTGCCTTAACTGTTATCAGGAGTTTGTTCCAATTTTAGAATTTATAACTGTTTTCAATTTATTTAGCTATTAATTTTTAAGGTATTCCCAATGTGCAGCCTTTTGTTGAGACCTTAATCTCTTCCACTCTTTGGTGCAGAAGAAACAGAACGCAGAACAGTATGTGGCCCATAACCAGAACACCTGTTAGTGTATCTTGGATATGGAGGTCTTTAGCAATGTTTACATCCAAACTTTGAATCAAGGTTTACATTTTCAGTATTATCCAATATTAACAACTCACTAGCAGATCTTAGTAGCTAAATTAACACTATAAATACTCTACTCATAACATTAATAAGTGCAATATTCCCTTACTATATATCTAACTTACCCTATTATTGACTTACTAAAGTGTACTATTGATATCAGTAATATAACTCAAACAATAAAAAAGCTTTAGGTAAATTACAGGAAGCAGAGGAGTATCGCCCTGATAGTGAGTGATCTGTCAGTGCTCCTTCCCTAGTGAGAGAGCAACAGACAGAGATTCAGATGAGTCAGGGAGAACTGTGAGTGAAGGGGCGAGAGTGTCGCTTCCAGATCTGTAGATACTGTGCTTAGATAGCTAATCAAGAGGGGGAGAGATGCAGGAACTTCCAGATAAAGAGACAGAAGAAGGGCTGGAGGAACGGCTCAGTGGTTAAAGCGCTTGCCTAGCAAGCACTAAGTCAAGTGCTAAGTACCTGAGTTCCATTCCCCAGCGCCACATAAGCCGGGTGTGCTGACATATGCCTGTAATCCCAGCTCTCGGGAGGCTGAGACAGGAAGATTGCAGTGAGTCCAAGGAGGACATGAGCACTAGAAGGGGGGGAGGGGAAGAAAAATAAACAAAGAAAGAGTATACAAAGAAGTATTCAGGGCAAAAATAAGGAAACTTGGTCAATTTCAGGAAAAGTAAGGACCTAAACCAAAGAAAGATAAAGAAGGAAATGCAAAAAGGAAACAACTACAGCAACCCCAAACCCAACAGAACACAAATCAAACCCCAGAATATCAATATAAAAATTAGTTACCCCCTTGCATTTTTGGATATAGACATTTTAAGGTGCTCGGTTGTGCAATCTGGTTTGAGTCAGCTACCGATCTTGGGGGTTCCCCCTTTTCCTTGTGTTGTTTCCAGCTGGTCCTGGTGACCTCTAGATGGATGGGTTGGCCAAGTAGGGCTTCGGGCTGAGATCCAGCACAGCACCCAATAGATCTGGGCCTGGGGCAGACTCTGGGTGGGTCTGGCACAGCGCTGGATGGATCTAGGCCTGGGATGTTTTCCAGGTGGGGCTGCACATCTGTGCAAGTGTCCGGGGCCTGGGAAAAACTCCAGAAGTGTCAGGCCCAGCTCAGGATGGACCTAGGCCTGGAATGGCTTCCAGGCGTGTCAGCAGCAGGTGTGCAAGGAGCCAGCAACTGGGAACAACTCTGGGCATGTCTGGCACTGTGCAAGACGCACCTACGCCTATGATCACAGACATTTTAAATTCTGGGCCCAAAGACGCCCACAATGGAGCTCTCTTGTGGGATCAGTATGCATTCTCTGTTTTTGTTTTCTCTTGGTATTTAGTCATTCTACCTTATTTCCTGTTATGCTTGTTCATTGTTTATTGATTGCTAGATACTGAGTATGAAAAAAATTAAATACAAAATTTTTCTCCCTGGTGATTTTCCTTCCAGTAATCAACGAGACAGAGATTGATCTCTTCCATCCATCTAGCCATGGATTGAGCACTGCAGAGCTGAGCTACAGTTGGCATAGGGGGGTCCATTCACTACTTCTCTTGTTCCCAACACATGGCACTCTTCAGATCTCAGCCAGAAGCTAGAATCTTTCCTCCCTGCTGGATTCAGGTTATTTTCATTTCCCTCCTCCAATCTCCTCAACTTGATAGACATTTTCCTCAACTTTTCGACTTCTTAGAGTTGCTTATTTAGCAAGTACCTGAAGAAGCTGAGTTGAACGAATGTTGGTTTCATGCCACTATGCTTCTCTCCCCCCTGAGTTTTATTACTTAAGCCTTGTATGCCTTGGTAGATCTGTGGTGATTGTAAATAGATGCCTAAAGCCAGGATTAGAGCCGGAAGCCTGCAACCCCAGCACTCTGGGAGACTAAGGCAGTTTAAGCCCAACTTGGGCAACACAGTGATACCCTGTCTAGAGAAAAGAAACAAAGGAAGAAAGGAAGGAAGGAAGGAAGGAAGTCGAGTACCTGACCCTCACTATAATATTCTGCCTACTTTTGTGAATGTTTCCAAGTTTTCAAATAAGTCTTTTGTTTTTTTGGTTTTGTTTTGTTTTTTAATTTCACCTAGTGATTCCTATATGCAGCCAGAATCTTTGTTTCTTGGGGCCTTCTCCTGTAATAACAGTGAAACTAGAACCTTCATTCTCCTTCCTTCTTAATCTCTCCATGATTTAATTGATTAGTTAATTAGTTAAAGAAAACGCTTATAAATGTTTGCTCTCCGCTGGAATAGTGCTAGCTGGGCTCTGGGGACCCTTTCAGGGGCTTACCACTTGATTAAATCAGAAATAACTGCCAAAAGTAACCATTAGGTAGAAAATATGTTGAGGAAAGAGTAGGGTACGAAAGAAAGAAAGAAAGAAAGAAAGAAAGAAAGAAAGAAAGAAAGAAAAGGAAGGGTCAGTGCTCCTCAGGGAAGCCTCCCAAGCTATGTCGTGGAAAACTGATTTTAATGTGATTTGGGTGAAACTTACCTACTCTTTAAAATCCAGCTCAAATTCTACTTTGTACATCTTTCATTTCTTTTGTCAAAAAAGGTTTGAATCCACTTTGCGAACATTGCTTCTACATCTCTTATTTGAATTACATTAGACTTCATGTTACAAAGTTGCTGAAATGCAGACTTGTTTTGATTGTTTTCACTTTATCTACACCTTCCAAAACGAGACGTGAAAATACTAAGAGCTCAATCAAATAGGCTGGATTACATAAAATACATTATTTGCACTTACATGTATCTTAAACAATTTTATCTATTATTTAGCATTTGCGTTTGCACATGGACCTTTCCTGGTAATCAACATTAATTTAAGAAAAAATACTGATCTAAAGGAAAAATATATCAAGTTGGAAAGAGAACTTTTTTTTCCAGCTGATCAAAATGGACACTACTCTTCTCAAAGAGTGCTATAAATAAACACTCAATTTTCCTGCTGCCTGAAAGAGGCCACTATCTAGCCAAGTGCAGCCTTGAATGTTAATTTTGTTCCGTTGAAAGCACCTGGGATTCAAAGACTTCTCCTTCTCTGGCTTGCACAAGAGCAGTTTTATGTGCCACCCAGGATTCGGAATGACCCAATTCTGTCACTTTGCTGGGAACAAATAATTAAAAGAAAGTTGGGTGACAGAGATAAAAAGCACAGAGAGGGGGGCGGGGAGAAGAAAGTCCAAGAACAGTATCAGTGAGGCACTTTGTTGGCACTTTGTTGGTTTCAAATAAGGTACTTTTTGCCCCCTTGGGTTGTATAAATGCAAGGCCATTCCTAACGATGGTTTTAAAATCCCAGCATAGTTAGTAAAAATCACCTACAGGCTCTCACCAGAGAGTACGTTATTAAACCCACTCGTCAGGAACGGAAGTTATACAAGAAGTAACAGGGCTCCGCCTGCCGGCTGGGCAGCTGACAGGCCCCTCAGTTCTAACCGTGGTGGAGCCAGTGTCTGGGTGCGTGCAATTCACAAAGTGACTATTGAAAGCCAACGCAACAATTTCTGAATAAGTTTCTGGATTTAATAGCAGGAGTTTTGCTTTATTTTCCTCTTTGGGTTTTTGTTGTTGTTGCTTTTGTTTTGTTTTGTTTTTGAAATAGGGTCTAGCTCTATACTCAGGCTGGTCCTGAAGTCACTATGCAGCCCAGGCTGGCCTCCGCCTCAGCCTCCAAATTCTGAGATTACAGGCAAGCGCCACCATCTGCTAACTTGTGAGTGCTTCTGGGGATGGAACTGAGGTCCTTTCCCACGCTCCATCTTCCAATTTCAATGAAGCACGAAATGTGACATAATGGATGAAGGTTCACTAGAAGCACAATTGGCTACAGGAAGAGTTCTTTAAACTCTAGAGGACTAGAAATATATCTCTTATGGTTAGGGTCAAAAATGTCCCCCAAATGCCTTCATATTTGGATGTTGCAGATCATCTATGGATTTTAGGTAGTGTTAGGAGGTGGGGTCTGGTCGGAGAGGTGAACTTCTGAGGATGCGGCCGACCCTGAGCATGTGGGCTGAAAGGAAATCTCTAGAAAGAGTGCTTTTAAACACCAGAAAATTGTGATTTTGAGAACAGTCATGAAATATCACAAAGAAAATCATGAATTTAAAAAACTCTTCTACTGACTAACACTCCTGCAAATAACACCTACAAATGCTGTATACAACATTACTAAATACCTATTTAAAAGAAGCAGCTTAACGAGGAATCCATGTCTTAGGGGTCAAAATCTCGGGAGAAGACAAGCACAGTGACATGAGCCAAACGATCAACTCTGAGAAGCTGAAAAGTTGAGGGAACATCTATCAGGCTGAGAACACTAGAATAAAAGAAAGATGGGCTTGGCATCTAGCAAGGAGGGAGGAACTTAGCCAGGAGGGAAGCCCTTTCTGGAAACACCTGCATGCTAGGAGCAGGCAAAGCTTTTTATGCACGAGCCTTATTCAGCTGATGAAAGCTCAGCTTTTCGGTGGTTCAAGGGGGAAAAGCACCAGAGAAAACCTTAAATATTTTTTAGAGTTTTCATATCCAATATCTGATGTTCAGTGACAATGAGCAAGCATAACAAAAAATAAGAAGGAATGACTAAATGGCGAGAAAAAAAATTCCAGAAAATATAAGCAGATCTACAAAAGAGCTACATTTTGGGAATTCTTGGGCCTAGAATTCAAAATACCTGTGGTTAGTAAGTTTAAGGAAGTAAATGGAAGACCAAAAGACCAGAAACCTATCAAAAAGAAATCAAAAGGAAATTCTGACACTGAAAATTTTACTAACTAATGCAAATAACTCAATATATAAATTAAATAATTTATCAGACAAGCTCACTCACATTCACATTTCCTTTGTCAGAGTTCCTGACTAGGAAATGGTGAGTCTTCCCATTATCACATATTCTGTTGGTTCTGGAGCATGACTACAAGAGTTAGCCATATTTGCTAATAACATTTTGCTGTATGCCACACCGTGAACATAAAATGCACAAAACACACATGTGTATGTACAAACACAACCTAATAATTACTAGTTCATAGGGTTGTTAGAACTATATAAGGTGATGTAGATAAATGATTTTTTAAAAACATAGTCCAAATGTCAACTGTTTATTATCTATCGTTAATGCGGAAAGGCCAAAATTTGGATCCAAGTTCTTAAAAGGAAATTGCTGCATTTCATGAAAATTCTAAGTTTCATTGTGTTACCAAATAATTTATCAAATCGGTGAGAATTGTGCTCTCTCAAAAACAGCCATCCTCCCCAAACTGATTGGAAACACGTCTGTTATGGTTTGGGTGTGCAATTTCTCCCTTTGGATGTTGTGGATTATCTATGGATGTCATGTGCTGTTAGGAGACAGGGTCTGGTGGGGGCAAACGTGAACTACTGAAGGCATGATAGATCACTGAGGGCGTGGCCTGGAAGTATATTAGTTCCAGCTTGGCTCTGCCTACAGGCCTGTTCCTTCCCCTAGCAAAGCTATGAGTAGCTGTTTTTTTGCCAGACCCTTCCACCACAGCCAGCCAAGCATGAGCAGACTGAGACCTTTGAAATGTGATCTGAAATAAATCCTTCACCCCTCAAGTAGTAGGTATCTGTTATTGTGTACCAGTGACAAGAAAGTAACTAAGACAGTATCCAAATTGCATGGATAGGTAATATTTTAGCACATTTCCTCTGCACGACAGGAACATATGCACAGAAAATTAAAAGATTGTTACACTTGGCCACTGAGAGAGCCACGGATCGAACAACTGCCATCCCTGGGCTTAATCAAATCTAATTTTCTTATTTGTCTCCTACCTCTCTCAATTCTATGTTTTCTCGTCTTCCTCTGTCTCATAGATATGTGGGTGATAGCCCATGACTTATTTGAACCCATTTAGATAACACAAGCAATCTCAAGCCAAGGGTGTCTAGCCAAGGTTCACCTGTACCCTGGAGGAGGCTTGCTGACAGCAACAGGACTGCAGTCAGGCTGACCACCCTCTCCCTTCTCAGCTTTCTCCCTCATCCTCTTCATACTAATCCCTTTTCAAATCCTACCAGTACCAGAGTTCTGTGGAGGAAACGGAGAAAAGGAAGAGTTCATACACCACAGGGGCTTACTTAGGGCTTTTAAGATATCCAAATCACTCTCTAGGACCAGGTGTGGATTTCTTAGAGTCTGTAGCCCAGCACTGGAGATGTCCAAGCTGCAGCCCCCCGTTGCTAGATATTGTATCTCCTCTGCAGTTTCCTTAGCCTTTGGGCACCCAGTGGTCTGTCCCCCAATAGGGTTCCTGATCCCTCCTGGCACAGGGTTTGGTCACAGTGCACATTTAAAGACAGAGTCCTATATTGTTTCCTTGACTACCTCTGGGACCACAGGCGATCTCTGGGTGCCGTAGGCTCTTGGCTTCAGCATCAGAGCAGGTGGCCAATGTGCCTCTGCCCGTTAAATTCATTGGGTGCTAGTTAACCACCAGGCCTGGGGTAAGAACACTTCCACTTTGCACCGTGATTTAGAACATCATTCTAAATGAGAAATAAATAATCCTCACCCTTGAGTAATTTTTGTGTGACTGAAATGGCTACCTAATTCATGGATTTGTGTCTGAGAGTCTAAGTGTTTACTAAATGTTTACTGAATGTTAAATTAGTGCACAAATAAAGGCTTCCTCTTTGTACATGTAATTTCACTGATGGAAGATGAGGAATTCTTCCTCTGAGGCCTTTCCAAATGGGTTAGGCTGTTGATGTCGAAGAGGTTGGCACCACCCTTTCTAAGACGGCAGATGGCCCCAAGGGCCTGCTACGGTCGTTTCAACATCGTGTCCCTACAGCCACTAGTGACAGAGTAGTGGGAAAAGTCCCAA
>PVKB01008387.1:0-17279 GCA_004027205.1 Ctenodactylus gundi | reverse complement strand
GGGGTCTCGAGGCGCGGGGCGGGGCGATGGGCCTGGGGCACGCGAGGGCGGTGAGTCCTCGGCTTGGGGGCGGGGCGGGGCGGGGCGGGGCGGGGCTTCGGCGCGCGGAGGCGGCGCGCAGGCCGGGACTACGGAAGCGGCTCGGGGGCGAGCGCCCCTCCATGGGGCTTGCGCGACGCAACGGAAGGGAAGAGGTCGTGGCCCGCGGGTCCTTTGACTTTCGAAAACGCTCCGTAGTTACTGGCCGAAAGATCGCTGGAGCCCAAGGAAGGCGCAGGGTACCTGGCCCATCTCACCCTTTTTTCATCAGGACCACCCCAGACCCCTTACCTTTCCAGGGTCGAGGCGCGGAAGGTGTGGGCGACACTGTAAAGGTGGCCACTCGGCACACACGCCGCATCAGCTCACTCTGGCGGGCCGAGGGTGACGTCATCGGTATGGCCATGCTGGGTCAAAAGGGAGGACTGCACGTCCGGAGAAGTTGTGTTTCCAGGCAAACCCTCTCCCTTTCCTGACGCACCCGGGGCGGAGCGAGAAGCTCACCCAAGCCCTGGTCCTCAGATTGGCCCACTGGGGGTTCCCCGCCCTAACAGTGACACCTGTAGACTCAAGCTGTAACCTCTATATACTTTTTTTTTCGGAGGAAAGGGTTGGTATGGGGACTCCAACTTAAGACCTTCACATGGAGTTACATCCCCAGCCCATTTTTTTGTTTTGGTTTTGAGACAAGGCCTTGCTGATCAGGCTGGGCTCAAATGAGTGATCCTCCTGCCTCAGCCCCCTGGAGTGCCAGGATTACTGGGCGGTATCCCCAGGCCTGACTCCCATGTATTTTAATAGCTTGGGATGCCCGACCTCTGGCCCAGCCAGGCTCCATTTCTATTGGTAATATATACCAAGGGGCCCCAGAGGTAAATCGCCTAACGGTCAGTCAGGAACGGTCTTGAGATAGAAGGATTAAGCCATGCTCAGCAGGGGAAACAAGTTATTTTTGAAAACTGTGATCAGGACTGGGTGTGACTTGGTCATACAGCATTTGTCTAGCTTCTCAGCATCCTGGGTTTCACCCTCAGCACCACACACACGCACACAGCTTAATGAAGATGTTATAAACTCTGTCTTTACGTAACTGGAAGAAAAAAGCAGCAAAAACTTAAAAAGGTGAACAAGTGACTGTTTAAGTTCTCAAGTCCCAGCCACACTCACGCTACACCGAATAGTACAAGAACTACTTTACACTTGCCACTAAAGACAGAAAACCCACCCATTTGAGCCAAGGCCACCAAGCATGAATCTGGGCCAATCTGATACACTTATGTAATATAGTCTATATGCCTTCTGCATATATGCCACCAAGCTGTAAAGAATTCAAGGGGTGTGACTGGGGGGATAGCACAGTGGTTAGAGCGCTGGCCTAGCAAGCACAGGCCCTGGGTTTGATTCCCTAGCAACACAGTAGCTGGGCATGGTGGCACATGCCTGTAATCACAGCACTCAGAAGGCTGAGGCAGGAGGATTCCAAATTCAAGCCTAGCCTGGGCAGTTTAGCAAGAGCCTGTCTCAAAATTAAAATAAAAAAATTAAAAATGGTGCTGAGGATATAGCTCATGGGCCACAAAAAACCCTCAATTTCCCATCAAGATTAATAGTAAATGTACAGGGGCTGGAGGCATACCACAGCAGCAACTCAACATCTAGCAAGCGCAAGTCCCTGAGTCTGCTTTGCCGGCACCACATAAACTGGACATGGAGGTACACACTTATAATCCCAGCACTCAGGAGGCTGAGGTAGGAGAATTGCTGTGTTTGAGGCCAACCTGGGCTACATAGTGAGTTCAGGACCAGCTTGGACTACAGAGCAAGACCACATCTCACCAAAAAAAAAAAAAAAAAAAAAAAAAAAAAACTGAGCAGAACTAGACCAGGTGACACAGGCCTTTAATCACAGCACTGTGGGAGGCTGAGGCAGGATTGCAAATTTGAGCCCATCCTAGGTAATTTAGCAAGATCTTTCTCTAAATCAAAACTAAAAATGGGCTGGGGATATAGCATAGTGTGAAGGCTCTGGGATCTTACTTCCAGTACAAAAAAAAGTTAGGATGGAACACGGTCATTCCCAGAACCTGCTCTGACCTGGTCCAGCTGGTCCTGCTTTTTCAAGAAAGGAAGGACCTACAGGTGGAGCAGCCAGCAGAGGCCCACGGGGCCAGTTTCCACATGGATGCTGCAAGGTGAGGAAGCCGGGGGTGGGGGGCAGGAGGTCTCTGGGCAGAGTGCTGCGTGGACCACCCAGTGAGGCCAGCAGTCTGGCCAATGATCACCAGTTAAGTTTCTTCCAGGTGGTTCCACAGGTGCTATGAGGGGATTGACTAGAGCCCAAAGAAGTAGAAGGCTGTTTCCATGTGTCTGATTTTCTGTGTGTGATGTAGACACAGGGGACAGAGCCTGCCATACGCTGGGGTCCCCCAGCGATGGTCCGTCACCTGCAGGACCTTATGTGCTGGCTGCAGACAGGAACCTGAGTATGACAGACATTTGAGAAACTTACTGAAAGCCATTAAAATGTATTAGGAGTAAATATATAAATAAAAATAAAATCTTAGGAGCTGTGGTCTGAGCTGAGTTTTTGTATTATTTTTATATCACTGAGCCATTTTTTAAAAATTGTCACAGGTAGCTTTATTTGGGTTTTAGAAAAATATATACAGTCATCAGAACCATAGTTGTCTTACATAGTTTTAAATTAAAAGTATGCAAGTGAGAGTGTGGGTGTATTCCACCTGAGAACATCAGTACTGAGTATAAAGCCGGAGGCGGGAATGTCTGCAGCTGGTCAAAGCACTGGCAGGAGCGGCAGGAACTGAGCAGGGGCAGCTTGCCCTTTACACTCACCTATCCTAAAGGACACCCAAGTAAAAACACAAGAAACCAGTGGCAGAGGTCCTCTCAGGCACACGCACAAGCCAGCTCCACTTGGTATTTGGCTGGGCTGGGATGTAGGATTACCTGTCAGTCACAAAACTCAAGGCTTGACTGTTTGCTAATGTCATTTATTTTGGATTGGACTCCTGCTTTCTCCTGAATGTTCTTCCAGATGAATTCACCGTATCCAGCCGTGTTTGCAAGATCCTGGAGTAGCTGACCTCTACATAGTTCTAGGGCGTTGAGTGAATTGCCTTTGATTTTTTCCAACTCCACCGCCCCCTGCAAGACCCCAATGCTGCAGCAACTCCAGGCCTACTTCTCCTGGGGCACGGATCTCCCTCCACTGGTTCTGGAGTGTGCCAGCCAGATGCCAGTCTGTCATAGGATCTGTTAGGAAGTTTAAAGGGACCTGAGTTGTCGGCTGATACCAGTAGCCACCTCCTTTCCTGTTGTCCATATTTACTGAATAAGGAAAACAGAGAGGCAAGCATCACGAGAAACATCAGGATTTGGGGTCCCTGCCCACGGACCAGACAGGAAGGAGGGGTGATGGGAAACAGGCAAATCAGAGCAGGACGTTCAACTGAGAGGAGAAGAGAAAGGTTTACACTTAGTTCTCTGCTCACTGATTTCCTGCCTTCACTGAGCCTTTTTTAAAAAAATATCACTGGCTTTCATTAGTGATACAAAAATAAGCTGAAATAATTTTGGCAAAAAAATAAATGTCTCTCGTCACAGGAGTCAAAAAAGTGAGCTATGTTTAGGTGTGGTGGCTTGCTGTCGGAGGCTGAGGCAGCCAGAGCACAAGTTCCAGCCCTCTCTGTCAAAAAGGATCTTGTGGAAGAAATGTTCTAGCCTCAAAAATTAAAAGGCTGAGGATGTAGCCCAGCCCACGCAACTAACTTAGCAATTTAGAGAAACCGTCTCAGTATCAAACCTGAAAAATGGGCCCGGTAATGTGGCACAGTGCGCAGGCCCTGGGTTCCATCCTCAGCATCAGCAACCTCCCCAAAAGAAACCCCAACAACCCAGATCTCCCGAGTCCTCCCAATGTTCTACTGATACCTAACGTCTGCAGGTGTCACAGAGTTGGGCTGATTCCTCCTCTGGACGCCAGAGGCCAAACCAACATGAAGTCACGCATGCTCAACTTCCACATCTCCCAAAGCCAAAACTATGTCATCTGTCTCACCTGGGGAGAACTCGAGAGATCACGACATATCCCAGCCACCCAGCTGGGGCTGGCTAGGGAGGCCGAGCTGCCTTAAGGTTACAAGGAGACTAACCTCGCACTGACCACAAGCCCCTTTCCTTCTGTCTCTGTTTCCTCAGCCCTTTTTCATCTATAAAACAGGAAGCCGGGCTCATCAGGACACTCTGTTTCATAGAGGGCTAGGAAGGGAAGCCAATTAAGCTCTTTAACTGTTGGAATTTTGGCTTTTGACTGAGCTACAAGAGCTCAGAATAATCGGGAAGCGGGTCCACAGGCAGGCTGGGGAGCTGAGGAAATGGAGGCTCAGCAAGAAGCCTACAAGGAACCAGCAGCCTGGAGCCGACTCCACACCTCTAGGAGCTCCAACTGAGCCCCAGGGACCAAAGGGCAGCACCAGCACCCGGAAACGGGAGTGTGTTAGAGATGCACGTTGGGGCCCCACCCGATCTGATGTGTGTCACACACCTTAAGGTGGGAAGCTCCTTTTACTGTTTTGGTTCTGGGGTTCTGGGGATTGAACCCAGGGCCTCTGCACTGACATAAAACCTTTTTTTTTTTTTTTCTACTTTGAAACAGGATCATGTTACATTGCCAAATAGGGCTAGGGAGGCTAGGGCTGGAGGAATGGCACAGTGATTAAAGCACTCACCTTACAAGCACAAAGCCCTGAGTTCGATTTCCCAGCACCACATAAGCCAGGAGTAGTATTGCACATCTGTAATCCCAGCACTGGGGAGGCTGAGGCAGGAGGACTGCCACGAGCCCAAGTCTAGTCTAGGCTACATAGTGAGCCCAGGGGCAGCCTAGACTACAGAGTGAGACCCTGTCTCAAAAAAAAGTTTTACTAAACCGCTGAAGTGCCCATGCTGGGCTCCAATTTGCGCTCTTCCTGCCCCTGCCTCCCAGGATTCTGGGATTACAGGCGTGTGCCAACAAGCCTCGCTAGCAGTTTGGTTTAATCAGTTCTGCAGGTGATGACGATGCCCACTAGAACGTGAGATTCTGTGAGTTCTTCTCCCTCTCAGGCTAGAGTTTAGGCATAGCAAAACCATTCAGACACAGAGTCTAGAACTAGACATTTTTATTTTTCCATTCTGAGGATCAAGCCCAGGGCTTTCACATTGAGCTATATCTTCAGCCCAACCCATTTTTATTTATTTATTTATTTATTTTGAGACAGGTGCTCAATCTATAGTGCAAGCTGGTCTAGAACTCACTTATGTCACCCAGGCTGGCCTTGAACTCACAGCAATCCTGCTGCCTCAGCCTCTCTAGTGCTGGGATTATAGGTGTATGCCAGCATGCCCAGCTTTATTTTTATTTTTGAGGCAGGATCTCACTCTATGGAGCAGGCTGGCCCTAAACACCTGGCAATCCAGCCTCCACCTTCCAAGCACTAGGATTACAGGCATGGGGCACATCTAGCTAATCCTTATGTGGTGCATGGGGGATTCAAATCCAGGACCTTGCACATCCTTTGACCACTGGACTATACCACGGCCCCCATTTTTAGTTTTTTGATTTTTGAGACAGAGTCTCACTGTGTTACTAAATTGCCAAATTACCCAGGATGGGCTTAAACTTGCAATCCTCCTGTCTCAGCATCCCAGAGTGCTAGAATTCCAGGCCTGTGCTGCTGGACCCATCTCAGACGTCTTTCTAGATGCTCCCCAAATTGAATGTAATTATGCATCAAGAATGGACAATAAAGATAATACAGGAAATAGTCAAACATCTTTCTCCTCAGAAAAGTTTAAAGGGGGGCTGGAGGAATGGCACAGTGGTTAAAGTTCAAGGCCTTGAGTTTGAGTCCCCAACACCACATAAAAAGCCAGATGTGGTGATGCACGCCTGTAATCCCAGCATTCGGAAGACTGAGGCAGGAGGATGGCCAGCCTGGGCTAGAGAGTGACACCCTGTCTGAGGGAAAAAAAAATGTTTAATGGTAGTTTCGTGTATGTGTATGTGTGAATGGAGATCAAGCCAAGGGCCTCACACTGAGCCTACATCCCCAGCCCACTTTTATGTTTGATTTTGAGACCGGGTCTCACTAAGTCACCAGGTTGCCCAGGCTGGGCTTCCACTTATGACCTTCTTGGCTCGGCCTCCCCAAGTGCCAGGGTTCCAGGTCTGCATCCTATGGCCGGCCTGGGCTTTCCTTCTCCATGACAGAAGCAGAGTCAAGCTACAGCATTAGAATTTATGTATTCCTCCGCCAACGTTCATTGGGAATTAAGCTCCAAAGCGGATATCCGCCAGTTCTGCACGACTTTGTCTCGGACTAGCTGGCCTTGGGGGCCAGTGGCATCCGGAGGCAGGAGCGCCAAGTAGACGGGGGTCTCAGCGCCCTCCTCCACCGTCCTGGACCCCTGGTCCCCGGCCATGTCTGTCTTCACCCACCCAGGGCAGCAGGCGTTCAGCAGGATCCTATCGGCTTTTCTCTTCTCGTCCAGTTGCTGGGCCAGGATTCGAGACAGCACGGTCACCCCCAGCTTGGACACCCCGTAAGCTGAGCTGGGCCAGCCTTCCCTCTCATGCACCTCATTTTTGGCATCCTCTACAAACTTGCTCATGAGGTCCACCAGGTCACCCTCTGTGAGCGTGTCGCTCCGGAACTTCTCCTGCAGGTCTTCGCTGCAGCTTTCCAGCGCTCTGGAGCCCTGCAGACTGCTGATGTTCACCACTCTCCCTGCAACAGGAAGCGAGAGGCGGGTCACGTCAGGAGCGCTCAGTCCCGAATTTGCCACTCAACAGAGTGACGGTGCAGCCTGAGCTGCGGACAAACCAAAAGGTGACACTAGCGGCTAGCCAGGCAAGGGAGTAGGCTTGTAATCCTGGCACTCTGGGAGGCTGAGACAGGAGGACTCCAAGTTTGAACTATTGTATGACTTAGTGAGATCTATCTCAAACTTAAAAAAAAATGGAGGGAGGGGAGCCTGGGGGTATATCTGAGTGGTTAGAGCACTAGCCTAGCATGTGCAAAGGCCTGGGTTCTATCCTCCTGCACCACATAAAAATTAGGTGGGTTTGGTAGTACACAGCTGTAATCCCAGCACTTGAGAGATAGAAGCAGGAGAATTGCTATGCATTTGAGGTGAGCCTGGGCTACACAGTCAGCTCAGGACCAGCCTGGACTACTGAGACCCTGTCCTACATAAAAATAAAAATAAAAATTAATGCCAAAAGGCCTAGGAGTATAGCCCAGCACAAAGGCTCAAAGTTTAGTCCTCCATACAGAAAAAAAAAAAAAATTAGGGGACAAAAATATCCATGCACCTATGGGTTTTAACATTTTTTGTGGAACCTGTGTCCCCCAGGGGAAGAACCCATCTCCATCAGTGACAGCATCTCCCCCCACCCCATGGCGTTTTCCATGAGAGGCAGAGCAGCAGCCTGGGAGGATGTCCGTTCACCGGGCAGTTTTATGAAGCTCCACTCAGTCAACATGCCCAGGACAAAGCTCTCCACCAGGGATGCCCGGGGACCCATCTATCTCCCATCTATCCTCAGTGTGCCACTTCCACAGCACAGCGGGCTGACATCAGGCCCGACTTCATTTTAGTCTACGGTTAATAATATGTTCCTATAACTGAAGTTCCCTGAATGTGGCCTCACCCACAGCGAGAGGACTGATCAGCTGACTGGATTCTGGCGAATCTGTGGAAAGACTGGGAGATTGTGCACAGCTGACTGCTGGGGCCACCCTGGCCCTTCTTCATGCCACACCTCTTGGCCTCCTGTATCTAAGGTAACATCTCAGGATAAATCCTGTGATCAGCAACATGCCTGTAAGCACTGAGCAACGCTTTCAAAATGCAAAGCAGAACCCCTAGCTTTACCAACCCTGGAGCTGAGAATGTCCTCAGGTATCACCTGAGGCCACGGTAGATGCCCCGCTTCAGGATGGCCACCACCTGATGCTTCCACCAGCGTTCTCTTATATGCTTTGATTTACGACTTTCTTCCATCTATAACTACAGAAGCTGTATGGACAGGCTGCTCCCTGGAACGTGCTAGTTGGGGAAACCTGAATTCACATTCCCAGGCCTAGGTCACTCTTACTTGGCTTCAGAGTAAACGCTTTCTTCTTAAATCAAAAGTAATGTTTTTGTGCCGACATTCCACATTCACTCACTGAATGTGAATCAGTATTCATGCTGAGAAGCCCCAGCAACTGGGGGCTGGCTGAGAAGAGTGGGGAGCCCTTGTCTCGCAAGGCCCGGGGCTCAACCCTCAGCTCTGCAATAAAATCACAGAAAAAAAAGTCTCAAGTAGAGGTAGCTGTGTCCCTAAGAACAGATACGCAGGACGACGATACAATGATCGGGAACAGGGCTGGAAGTCCTAACCCAGGATGGGCCAGTTTCCACTCTATCCAGCCCCCAATTCACCAATTGGGGAGAGGGGAGCACTTTCTCACATATTGCTCTGAATCTACATTCGCTGTTTCTGACGAGATCTCTGGATTTTATGACACTCACCACAGGGTCACATTCGCAGAGACGTACATTCTCCTGAACACCTACCTTTCCTTCTTTTTTTTTTTGTGGTATTGGGGAGACAACCCAGAGACTTCACACTGAGCTCCGTCCCCAGCCCGTTTTCTCATTTTAAGCCAAGTCACTAAGTCACTAAGTTGCCCAGGCTGGAACTTGCAGTCTTCCTGCCTCAGCCTCCCAGAGCGCTCTGGGAGTCCAGGCCTGTGCTACTGCCACCGGGCCTGGCTAGCCACAGTCTCCTAGATGCTTTATGTCACTTCTAGCTTATGTCCGACACCTAACACCATCTAAGCAGTTGTGCCCGCTTAGGGTGAAAGTCTGCCCGTGGCTACTGCAAAGAGCGTCTCCTCGGGAGAGGCGCGGTCTGTAGCCGGGAGCTCTGCAGGCGCAGAGCAGAGGACACAGCATGGGGGACAGTCCCTGGGGACAAGGTCATGGCCCTCCACGGCCACCACTGTGGTCGCATGCAAAGCAGTTATCACTGTACAACACTACATTATCTCAGAGTACCCAGATGTCCCCAACTAGCTTTGCAGGTTTGACTCCAAGACCCAAAGTTGGGATCACAGACTGCATTATTTTTTGTATCCCGTTAGTTTCTTCTTTTTCTTTTTTTTCCCTGTAGTCCAGGCTGGCCTTGGACTTAGAGTAAGGCTGCTGTCTCAGCCTCCCAAGTACTGGGATTACAGGGGTGTGCCACCACACCTGCTTGATGTGGTGCTGGGGAATCAAACGCAGGCACTAAGTGCTTGGAGGTAGGTGCTCTAACTGCGGTGCCGTTCCTCCAGCCCCGTAGTCTATTTTCATCTTGCTGACAATGACCAATATTTTCTAGTACTGGTGCCCTGCTATGGTTCGATCTGAAATGTCCCCAAAGCTTCATGTATTTGGATACGACTGTGGGACGGTGTGTTATAATAGGGATATAGAGCCTAGCTGAAGGGGCAGAGGCTTGGGGTTTGACCTGGAAAGTCGGTGTCCACTTGTAAGGCTAGGGGGTGCCCAAGGCAGAGCTTTCAGGGGTGCTGTTGACCTGTGGGCTAGGGAGTAGGGGGGCACCCACACTGGGTGTGGAGAGCCCAACTGGCAGCTTCAGCTGATAAGGGAAGAGGGAACATTGTCACAGCCTCTTCCTGCCTCGCCCGAGTCCCTCTTCCCTTGGCTCCTGTCTGCAGTCAGGACAGTAGTTGTGCAGCCCCGCCAGGGGCTTCCATTGCTGCCGGCTGCCCGTGAATGGACTGTGTGAGAACTTCTGAAACTGAGCTAAATAAATCTTTCCTCCTGTAAATTGTGGATGTTGGGTATTCTGTCACAGCAGCAAATGAGTAACTATGACACGCCAATTTAGGTTGGTCTGATTTTCGCACAATTATGTTCATTTCGGCAGCTGGTCAGGGTTGCGTATTCTCCACTCATAGCTCTTTCAGTCATGGGGATCGAACCCAGGACGTGGACCTTCACCCTGTGCTACATTCCTGGCTTTTTTTTTTTTTTTAACTAGATCTTGTTAAGTTGCTCAGGTTGGGCTTGGGCTTCAGATCCTCCTGCCTCAGCCTCGCAGAGTGCTACGACGAGTGCACCACCACCCCAGCGTGTTCGTCACTGTTTTCTAAACTGCTTTGTTCTTGATCCCTTGTTTGCTGAAATTTAAAAGGGCAGGAAAAAAAGAAAGCCACATGTTCCGGAAGGTACTGTGCCCGCAGGCCCTCCTTTCTCCTCTACTGCTCTGACGGTGCCTCTGGGAGAGAGGCCAGGGAGACACAAGGTCAGCCTTGTCACCAGGTGCGTACTATCCACCCTCAAAAGGGCGGCAGCTGCCTCACTGACACACCAACTTCTGGAGCCCGGCGACCTTCCCTGTCCTGCCACCAGGCAGCCTCGTTCCAGAAAGAGTGAGCAAGTAGCTCTCCCTAGTGGCGCAATGGACATTTAACCTGTTTACCAGAATCTTCAAGGAACGATGCCAAATGTTTCCTTGATACTTTATTTTTTATTTTTTATTTTTTTGAGACAGGGTCTCGCACTGCAGCCCAGACTGGTCCTGAACTCACTATGGAGCCCAGGCTGGCCTTGTACTCACTGCAATCCTCCTGCCTCAGCCTCCCAAGTACTGGGATTACAGGCGTGCGCTACCATGGGGAATCAAACTCAGGTACTCAGCGCTAAGCAGGCACTTTAATGGCTGAGCCGTTCCCCCAGCTACATAAAAAGAAATTAAAAGACAAAGACAGTCAGGAGGGGAGGCTGAGGCAGGCAGGCTGCTGCGAGTTCAAGGCCAGCCTGGACTACGTAGTGAGCTCAGGACCAGCTTGGACTACAGAGACCCTGTCTCAAAAAAACGGTGGGGGCTGGAGGAATGGCACAGTGCTTAAAGTGCTTGTCTCAAAAAGAAAAAACGAAAAAAATGATGTTCGTCCTTCTGCCTCTCAGGTACGGGTGAAATTTATTAGCAGGTCACAGCTGTGTGTAGTGATATATACTTGTAATCCTAACACTCTAGGAGGCTGAGACAGGAGGATCACAAGTTTGAGCCCAATTTAGTCAATTTAGCTACTTAGTGGGACCCGGGTTTCAAAATAAAAAAATTGAAAAAAGATCTGGGAATACAGATCAACGCAAAGGTCCTGGGCCCAACCTCTAGTATAGGAAGAAAGAATAAGAAGAAATAGAAGAAAGAAAAGAAAAGCAAAGCCAACCCATGCCTGGTGAAGCAGGCCTGTGATCCTAACACTCTGGTGGAATGAGGCAGGAGGATCCCAAATGCAAACCCAGCCTTGGGCAACTTAGCAACTTGGATTGGGCTGGGGGCACAGCTGGGCTAATGCAAGGCCTTGAGTTTGATTCGCCAGCACCACAGAAACTGGGCATGGTGACCCATGCCTGTGATCCCAGCACTTGGGAGGCAGAGGCAGGAGGATTGCTGAGTCCAAGGCCAGCCTGGGCTACGTAGTGAGTTCAGGACCAGCCTGGACTACAGAGTGAGGGGAAAAAAAAAAAAAACTGAAAAGACAAAAGAAAGAAAGAAGACCAAAAACAAAACAAAACAAAAAAACCCCCAAAACAAAAAAAACCAAGGCTGAGTGTATAGTCCAGTGCGAAGGCACAAGAGTTCTCAGTGTGCTGGAAACCAGAGATTCCTGTTTTGGGCAGTCGTGCTACAGACTGATGAAAGCCAGTGATTCACCTGCTCCCAGTTAACCCCCAAACCCCACCCTACCCAAGCCTAGTGTCTTGCAGAGTGGCTGGCTTCGCAATCATTTGACAGGATGGTTCTCATGTCCCCAGAGTGAAGGGTCCTAATGCGCCTGGGCAGGGACGGTTCTGGCTCTTCTCCCACCCACCCCGTCCTCAGGTCTCCCTGTCTGTAAAGTGACTGCGCAGCAAAAAGTTTTCCTGCGTAAACTTTATGTTCTGCACTTGTACATACCAACAAAATGGGGAAAAAAGTTCTCATCAACACTTTGCAGCTCACAGGTTCTCTGATTATTAAATTCACCACTGATGACTCCCTAATGACATTAGAAGGTGTCCCTACGACGGAATACTATGCAGCCACAAAAGGAGTAAGATCATTTCCTATTCTAATCCAGACAGGGGCCCACATAGGAAATGGGATGGTGGAGAGGGTGGCAGTGAACACAGTAGTGCACACCTGCAGGTGCAGCTACTCTGGAGGCTGAGGCAGGCGGATTACTGGAGCCCAGGATTTTGAAGTCAGCCTGGGCAACTCTGTAAGATCTCATCTCAAAACAAAAACCCAGACCAAAAAAGGCAAGTAGCAAATCCTATGTTGAACTTCACCTTTTCTATAAAAAAATGAGAAATTTAAAGTGTGTATTTCTGTTTGCTAAGGTGATATACACAAGCTCCATCTCTTGGCCCTGGGGACTCACCAATTTCGTGCTTCCAGATCAAAGGCTTCTTCCAACATCACCAGCACCTCGGCCCGCAGGCTTTGTGTGACTTGTTTCTACTAGTAAGCTAGGAGCAAAAGAATTCTCCGCAGAGGCTGGCGGGAGGTGGGCAGGTTGGGCAGGGGATCGAGGTGACTCTCGCCACACACCTTTTTGAGAAAAAAAAATTATTTCCCCCCCTTGTCCTCAGATTGAGAAATTCTTGCAGGTGAATGTAATCCCGGCACTCTGGGAGGCTGAGTCAGAAGGATCCAAATTTTGAGCCCAGTTTAGGCAGATTAGCAATTTAGCAAGAGCTTGTTTCAAAAATTTAAAAGGTGGGGCTGGGGGATTGGAGGAATAGCACAGGGGTTAGAGCACTTGCATAGCAAGCACATAGACCCTGGGTTCAATTCCCCAGAACCACATAAACTGGGCATGGTGGTGCATGCCTGTAATCCCAGCAGGAGGACTGCTGTGAGTCCAAGGCGAGCCTGGCATATACTGTGAGGTCAGGACCACCCTGAGCTATAGAGTGAGACCTTGTCTCAAAGGGGGGTGGGCAGGGAGCCCTGTGTAGTGGCACAGGCCTGTAGTCCCAGTCTGGGACTCTGAGGGAGGATTATTATAAATTTGAACCTAACCAGGGCAATTTAGCAAGGCCTATGTCTCAACATAAAAAAGAATAAGCAAAAGCTGTGTTTGGCAGTACCTGTCTGTCATCTCAGCACTCTGGGAGGCTGAGGCAGGAGCATCACACATTCGAGCCTGGCCTGGGCAACTCAAGTTATTTAGGGAGACCCTGCCTCAAAATCAAAAGTGAACACTGGGCAGGGGATGTAGCTGAGTGTAGCTCCATCTCCAGGGCCACAAAATACATAAATGAAATAAAATATAGATGCATAGAAAGAGGTGGAGATGTAGCTCATACACAGGCCCTGGGATCAATGCCCAGGACCTGGGGAAAGAAACTACCTTTCTCAGAAGAAGCGCCCAGTTTTCCTATGAATGAAATTAACTTCTTAGGAAAGGAGCCCTTGACGGCCCCAGCCTGCAGCGCCCCGCTCCAGCACAGGTGTCATTTCACTCATCGGATTCTTCGTCCCTGTCCCACCCGTCTCTGCTTGCAGCTGGGTCCCAGCAGGTGGCTCAAATCCTGGGACACAGCAGGAACTCCAAACTTGTTAGAAAGTAATCTCGTATTTACTCAGTACTCAGAGAGTGGGGGCCAGGTGTGTGGTTTGGTTTTATTTTGTGGTACTGGGGATCAAGTCCAAGGCCTTAACAATCCTCTATATCCCCAGCTGTCTCCCCCTTCAACCCTTCACCCACCCCTGCAACTTTTTTTTTTTTAAACAGGATTTCATTAAGCTTCAAAATTGCACAAGAAGAAAATAAAAATGTTTTGAGGCAGGGTCTCACTCTTCAGTCCAGGCAAGTCTTGAACTCACTATGGAGCTCAGGCTGGCCCTGAACTCATGGCAATCTTCCTGCTTCAGCCTCCTGCATGCTGCAATTACAGGTGTGCACCACCAAGCCTGGCTTATATGATGGTACTGGGGAATCAAACTCAGGGCCTTAAGCTTGATGGGGCAAGAGCTCTAACCGCTGTGCTATTCCTCCAGCCCCCAAAAGAAAATCTTTGAGCCGGGTATAGTGGCACAGGCCTGCACTCCCAACACTCTGGGAGGTTGAGACAGGAGGATCACCAGTTCAGGTACAGCCTGGGCAATTTAGCATCTTAACAAGACCCTGTCTCAAAACTGAAGGTGAAGCTCAGTGCAAAAGCCCTGGGTTTAATCCCCAGGACTACAAACAACAATAAATTTTTCTAAGTCAGCTTATGAAGTGTGGTAAAAGAAAGGAATATAGGGGTTAGGGGCATAGCTCAGTGGTTAGAGTGTACCCCTAGCAATCACAAGGCCCTGGGTTCGATTCCCCAGCACACATAAAAATTAGCCAGGTGTGACGACACACACCTGTAAACCCAGCGCTCAGGAGGCTGAGTCAGGAGGACTGCTGTGAGCTGGGGCCAACCTGGGTTACACAGTGAGTTTGGGACCAGTCTGGACTACTGAGCAGGCCTCTATCAGAGAGAGAGAGGAAGGAATGAAGGAAGGAAGGAAGGAAGGAATCTAGCCAAACCGTCACTAGTGCAGACACCGTCCCCATGTTGCCCCAGCGGGGCCATTATGGAGGACTGGGATAAGGACTCACTGAGGCTGCTCAGAGACCATGGCTTCTGGGAACCTGTGGCATCCAGTCACTGAGAGTTGGGTTCACGTCCCGGATCCCGAGAGCATTATGATCTATCTCCATATGTCTAAAAAGTAAAGCTAAAATATTCACTGGGGAGCCAGACAATATGGGAAAACGAGGCGCTTTCCTATTTTTCTCGTTATCAAGCCCCCAGGCAGCCGGTGCTTCCCACGCTTCCCATGGCGCCCCGCCCTGGAGGCCTGTGACTCACCGTGAGGTTTCATTATGGGCAGTAATTCCGCGCAGACATTTCTCGTGGCAAAAAAGTTTGTCCTCAGCGTCACTTCAGCTTGAATGTCAAAGGGCGTCGGGTCGTTCGCTTTCAAAAAAGAGAACGAAGCAAGGCTAAGTCACGGATCTCACCCGTGACTCTTAAGAAAGCGAGTCCACGAATCCTACCACACCACAAAGGAAAAGCCGGCTTCCTCACCGGCTCGTTGGTAACCCTGGGGATGGCATCCGGGCGCCTACGCTGAGCCACAAGCCAGCCCTTCTGTTTTGTTTGGAGAGTCTCACTACATTGTCCAGGAGGGGCTTGAACTTGCGATTCTCCTGTCGCAGTCTCCCAACCAAAGTGTTCTCAAACTTTCAGCGTGCATCAGAAAGAACCACCGGCGCGGCTTCTGAGAACACATTGGCTCTTGCTCACCATCACGGCTACAGCTCTCTGGCTGCCAGCCATAACCTGGAAACACCAGGGTAGATCCTGCTTCTAACAGACACCAATGCCCAGAGCAGGTACCTCAGGAACTGGACAGGTGCAGATCTGGGTGCAGCAGGATGCGGCCTGAGCTGCGCTGTGGACCTTGAGCGCCCAGGGTGCTGGTCTGCGGTCCACACATGGGCAGCAGGCGCCTCCAGCCACACAGATCTCCCACGTGTTGGCCGGGACTCGAGTCTATCCTTGAGTCCCCTGCCCACGGTGGAGCGCGGGTGTTCTCTGCCCTCCCGCAGGGCCCACGGGCTGGGTCGGCAGTGCTGCGGGCAGAAGCCTGGAGTCCCAGGCGTGGCCTGACAGGGTCGGAGGCCACACTCCACAAGCGTTTCTTTCACTCTGTATTGTCCCCGCTTTTCTTTCTTCTCCACCAGATTTATTTATTTGCTACTAACTTATTTTAGAGACAGGGTCTCAATCTGCAGTCTACACTGGTCCTGAGCTGACTATGGGGCCCAGAGTGGACTTGAACTCACATCAATCCTGCTGCCTCAGCTTCCCAAGTGCCCAGATTCCAGGCGTGGGCCATCACTCCTGGCTTGCCACTATCCTGTAAATCTTCTGCACTGGAGGTTGGAACCTGGGGCTTTCCCACTGAGCTACAGACTCAGCTCTTTCTTCTTCTTCTTCTTCTTCCTTTTTTCCCCACCTTGAGACAGGGTCTTGCTAGGTAGCCCAGGCTAGGCTCAAACTTGCCACCCTCCTGCCTCAGCTCCCAAAGTGCCAGGGCTACAGGCGTTGCTTGTTTCTTTCAAGTCCCAGCAAGAGGGAGCTTGAACCTTCTTAACTGAGCAGTTGTGGGAATAAGGAACCGCCTCGACCCCCACCTACACCCGAAGATGCTTCCGACAGCAGCTCACGCGGTGGCTAGCACCCCAGCTCCCCAGCCTTCCGCCAGAGCCTGTCAAAGCTCTCCGCCAACAGGCGCGAACCGCACTCCGGTGCCAGCGCGCGCTAATTGGGTCTAAGCGATCCATTTCCTGTCCCGAGCAGACGTCTCTTGGCACCCGTGAATGCGCCCTTGTTGTCGAGGAAAGCGAAAGCTGAGCGTGATGGGTCCCAGAGGCTCTTGGTGGGACGCGCGGGGAGGGGGGGACTTCTGGCACCGACTAGCCCGAGGGGTGCTGGGCTCAGCCAGGCCGTCCGCCCGAGCCGAAGTTCTGGGAGGGCTGCGCAGGCCCGCACAGGACGGAGGACGAGGCAGGCTAGGCGCCCGGGCACGGAAAGCGAAACCTGCCCGGCGAAACCTGCCTGGCGAGGCCGGGCTGAGCGCCGACACCCGCTCCGGGCCCCTCTGGGGGGAGGGGGCTCCCAGGTCCCTCTCCCTTCCGCCCACCCTGGAGCCCCGCTCCTGCTTTTTCTAGGTGCTAGGGGGCCTGCGCACTGAGCTAAATCCTCCGCGCGTTTTTATTTTCGATTTTGTGACAAGATCTCGCTACATCGCCCAGGCTGGACTCGAACTCGCGACCCTCCTGCCTCGGCCTCCCGGAGTGCTGCTGAGAGTGCAGGCGTGCGGCCACCCGCCCCCACCGCGCTTACTCTGGAAGGCGATGCCCGCGTTGTTGACCAGCACGTTGAGCCCGCCGTACTCCCGGCGCAGGAAGTCGCGCACGGCGCGGATGCTCCGCAGGTCGTCGATGTCCAGCTGGTGGAAGCGCGGGCTCAGGCCCTCCGCCTGCAGCTGCCGCACCGCGGCCCGGCCGCGCGCCTCGTCCCGCGCCGCGAGCACCACGTCCCCGGAGAACCGCCGGCAGAGCTCGCGGGCTGTGGCGAAG
>PVKB01008386.1:0-17313 GCA_004027205.1 Ctenodactylus gundi | reverse complement strand
AGGTCTGCCTGCCTTGGGTAACCCTAACTCAGTAGATCCCAAAGGTCAGTGTGCAGGAGGGTAGGTCTGCCTGCCTTGGGTAACCCTAACTCAGTAGATCCCAAAGGTCAGTGTGCAGGAGGGTAGGTCTGCCTGCCTTGGGTAACCCTAACTCAGTAGATCCCAAAGGTCAGTGTGCAGGAGGGTAGGTCTGCCTGCTTTGGGTAACCCTAACTCAGTAGATCCCAAAGGTCAGTGTGCAGGAGGGTTACCTGGACATCTACTTCCACTCTGTTCCCGAGCCCACGTTATCAATGCTGAAAGGGGCCCAGGAATCTGCATTTATGACATGGCAGACATCACCCCCTCAAAGTGGTACAAAAGGCTCTCAAACCACACTTGGGAGTGTGAATATCCAGAGGACAAGCCTCCAGGACCAGTGCAGAGGCTGGGGGTCCCTGCAGGGTGAACTCCTCTGACCATCTGAGTGGGCCAGGAATGCGGGACAAGTTCTCAGCGAGTGGCACCCCTGCCACCAGAAGGGGCCGCTCAGAGGACCAGGATGGGTCTTGCTATGCTGGGAGGGAGGCTGGGTTCATCAAAAGCCTTATTGCCAAATTCCCAGGTCAAGGCCCTTAGGGGGAGCGAGCCTAAGGAGGACACGATTGCTCCTCTTTCTGTCAGAGGCCTCTGCTTAGGACTGGCCCCCTTAGAGTCTGGAGGAGAGCCTGACAGCCAGGCTGGGCTGCCGACCCCTGGGCCGGCCTCCTCCACGCCACAGGGCGGCCCCGTTGCAGCAGCTAACTCTCACTTCTTCTCCCTTCCCTTCCTCCCGCCCTCCTCCCTTCTCCCCTCTGCCTGCCCTGGGCTCGGTCCCTCTTGTGCCTCTCTGGTGTCTCTTCTGCTTTCTGTCTTTCCTATCAGTAACTGGACTGACCAGGGCCCTTGGGTCCAACCCCGCACCCCTCCCCCCACTTCCTTTCTGCCCTGCCTAGATCCCCACCATGACCTGCTGCCCCCAGTTCGGGGGACCCCTCTCTTCAGATGCCCCTCTGGTTTCTCACTCCTGCAGTTCACTTCCTTGTGGATTTGTGGAGGTTTTCCATTTTTCAAAACTTCCACTGGAGCCAGCACGAAGGCTCTGCTTTGCTCTCTGACCCCTGACCCCTGTTTTCGTTCCAGGCCACTAAACCATCTAAAGAGATGAGCGGGTCGAATGAGACCTCAAGCCCAGTCTCAGAAAAGCCCTCGGCTTCCAGAACCTCCATCCCTGTATTGACTTCCTTTGGGGCAAGGAATTCTTCCATCTCCTTCTAGAAAGCCCCCCACCCCTCCACTCTGGCCCGTCCCTCCTTCCCTCGCTCCTGCCTGGCTTCCCTTCACGTCCCCCCACCCCTACCCTCTCCTCCGCACCCTTGGAGGGGCCGCCACAGGTGTGGCCCTCAGCACTCTGTACTCATCCCCTGTTGGTGTTTTTGGTTTTTTTTAATGATTCACTTTTAATTATCTTTTTTTAAAAGGTGAAACCATACAACTATAAACCAAACACACCACCTCCCCTTGACTTCCTGCTCCCACGCGACCTCTTCTCTTCCCCCTGTTCTTCCCAAGTCCATCCTGCACTTCCTGCCCTCTGCCCTCCCTGCCTCCTCACTCCCCAAGAATACCGCAACAAACTCTGAGCCACGGAGACTTGGAGCAGCCAGACTCCTCTCCCGCCTCTGGCCCTTCTTGGAGGAGCACATGGACATCGAGCCAGCGGCAGGCAGCATTGGCCTGGATGACGGATGGGTCGACGGAAACCCTGGCCCTGGAGATGCCCTGCGCCGTGGTCAACATCAGACGGGACTGAGCACGGCCGCTATGCTGCGTCCTTCCTCTGCGCCACCCGGCGGGCCTGGAGGCAAGATGGACCCACAGGAGCCCAGGGGACGCAGTCTGCCTGAGAGGCCCAGGCTGGGTGTGCAGCGCCAGCACCTGTGTCCCTCTGAGGAGGAGCTCTGGGCGCAGCATCCTGTGGACAAGAGCCGCCTGTGGGAGCCAAGGAAGGCGGCCCTGGGGGCACTGGTGCGGAGGGGTGTGAGGACAGCCTGCCACTGGGCGGAGGCCTCTGGAGAGGGCAGCCGGGGAGGGACATTTGGTACTTTAGTTTTCTAATTTAGCACTTTAAATGCCATTAACTTATTTAAAGGGGATGGGGCAGGTAACATCTGAAGGCCTAGAAAATTCAGTTTGCAGGCCTGCTGGGTGGGAAGGGTGTGGTTGTATGGGAAACAGGAGGACAGAGGGGACTGTGAGGAGCAGTGTGACAGCCCGGACCCACGGGCGGGTGACCCGACCTTCAGCTCTCCTTTTTGTGATTCGAGGCCTTTCAGGAAGGGATGAGATGTGGTTTCTCTGTGGGGATCTGATGACCACTGGTGAGATGTTTGAGGGTCCCCGAGGCCTGAGCAGCAAGCCAGTGTCTCTCGGCCTGTGGAACCTGCGTGGCCGAGGACGCGGGACTGGCTCTTGGCCAAGCCCTGGAGAGGGAAAGGGAAAAGCTGTTTAGGTCCTTAGCCTGCTCCCCCCCCACCCCCATGGACACAGACAGGGGCCAACAGGGAGAATTCCTGGAGGGGGAGGGTGGAGGTGGAGGGAGTCCCCAGGGAACAGGGTTGGGGTTTGAAGCACATGGAGGGGCGTCAGGATTAGCCCCCAGGAAGCACAGAAGGGAGCCATTGAAGGGGACAAGCCCCCAAGGCCCTGGGGAGAGGTAGGGGGAGCTACTGAGGGTTTGGGGAGGGAGGGAACTGGGTTGTGTTTCTTCATTTCTTTGGGTTTTTGTTTTTGTTGGTTCATCCTTGTTTTCTAGCTTTGGACCATTTTTGTACCAAGGCAAAAGCCTTTTAGAAAAATAACAAAAGAAGAGGAAAAAAATCCCTCCTGGAAAAAAAAAAACCTAGAAAATAGGAAAAAAAAAAAGGACCTCATAAATGATGCAATTACTTTTAATTGCAGGCAACTCTTTACATTTAAGTGAAGTGTCTTACATTTTATATTGTTTTAAAAATATATTTACATATTATATATATATAATATACGTAATATAAATATATATATAAATATTTAAAAAAGAAAAAAACCCACGGCCCTCTCTCCCTGGCCGCTGTCTTTGGGGGTGGGGGCTGGGGGCAGGCACATCAGCCTGGCGTCTGTGGTCCAGTGAAGCGGTTTAGTTTGATTTGGCTGTACAGAGACCCCTGACCAGGGAGGAGAGCGGGGGTGGTGCCCCCTCCCTCTGCTCTATCACTCTTTGCTTGCTACCTTTCGCTAGAGCACACCACCTCAGCCCTGTGACCTGAGTGCGTGCCCCACCGTCATTGTCCTGAGTTGAATGTCCCTTTGTGGGGTGAAGGGGAGAGGAGGAAGCAGCTAATCATGGCAGGGGAGATGGAGGGGGCCCCAACCTACCCCACCTGCTCGAGCAGAGCCCGTGGGATTCGCTTCTGCACTTCCGGTTCCTGCACATTCCCGGGCCAGGAGGCCTGGGCTTGGGATGGTGTGCAGCCTGTGCCTGTGGCCACGTGTGCCCTGGCACAAGCCCACTTGCCCTGTGTGCAGATGTGGGCGATGTGCGTGCACTGGCATGGCTGGTCACAGGGCGGGGGGCAGGTGCGCATGGACACGGGCTCGTGCCTACCTCCACATTCGTGTGAGTGAGAACACACGCCATGTATACGCAGACTTGCCTGGCTTTGAGATACCTGCTGTATGGGGGCCACACACGTGTGGGCAGAGACGTGTGCATGGAGCTGCATGTGACCCGTGGCTGCGGATGTGTGCACGTGTGGGTGCTGGTGCAGACCCAGGAGTGCGAGCGTGCCTCTGTGTGTGCGTGTGTGCGCGAGTCCCATGCTCCCTGCACCGCTCGCCCTGGCTTCCTTCTCCAGCCCCTCCCCGCCGGCCATCCAGAGCTGGCAGCACGTCAGTGCCCCCCACCCCGCTGCATGCGCCTCGCTGCTCTGTCCATCAGTGTGTGCCTGACCAAGAGAAGCTAAGACTTTGGGGGACCCCTGTACCCGGTCCCCCGCCCCCGCCCGCTGTGCTGTGTACTCGCATGGGGGTTGCTCTCCCACCCCTTTCACGACGCTGTTTCCCCAGGAGCCTGGGGGCCGGGGCTCTGAGTGGGGTCCCCGGTGGGGCCACCAGGGCCGGCCCAGCTCCGCCCCACCCCGTCCGCCCTGTAGGGACTGTGTTGGTGTAGCAGTGACGGCTTCTGTGGATGTTCTGTGACCTCTGTCGGTGTAACTTGACAATTTCTAAATGGAAAAGGGTTGCTGTGTTTTCTGTCTCTCTTTTTCAATGTCCTTTTCTCTCCTCCCGCCTCCTTGCTCTTTCCTTTTTTGGTTTTTCTAGCCGAGTGTTTGGGGCTTTAATAAAACTCGTTTCTTTTTCCTCTCCTGGATCTCTTCCCGTCATCCCTGCCTCTTTATTTCTCACATTCACCCTCAAGGGGCAGGAAGGAGCTGGGTGGACGGGCAGAGGCGGGGCACCTGGTGGCTGGCAGCTCTTATGCTCTGCAGCAGGGCAAGAAGGAGGAGGGGCAGAACAGGCGCTAGGGTGGCACTGCCCCCCACCCCCCGCCCGCCAGCCCAGGCCCTGTCTGATCCTCACTGCCATCGGTGAGGCGCGGCGGGCCCTCCCTACGCATGGCCTGTGCTCAGAGGTTTTGCGTCTCGCCCAGAATCACACACCTAGGAAGCTGAAGCTTCCCGCCACTGATCAGGCAGCAGAGCTGGATAACGGCCAGCAGCCAGCCTCTGCCTTCCTGGTGACCCACCCTTTCTGCAGGCAGGGCAGGAAGCGGGAGGGGCAGGACAGGCGGCCGGGGGACAGACATGTCACATCACATCGCAGTGCTTTCGTTTGTGCGTACACACATACACACGTGCATGCACACAAAACACGTTAATGAAATGACATGCGCTCGCTACCACGGTGCACGAGGAGGGGGTCCAATATCCTGCGTGAGGTTTGCAGGTGTCCCTGGGATTCTGAAGACTGAGCCACTGTTCTGACACGTGTTTTATTTATTTATTTATTTATTTATTTATTTATTTATTTATTTATTTATTTATTTATTTATTGTGAGACAGGGTCCTGCTCCGTAGGCCAGGTTGGTTCTCTACTATGTAGCCCAAGCAGGCCTCGACTTCACAGCAGTCCTGCCTCGGCCTCCCGAGTGGCCGGGAACCAGCCAATGTTCAAGCAGTCCCGGGATCCGGAGCCCAGGGCTCTGCGATTGCTAGGCAAGCACTTTTTGTTGCTGTGACAAAATACCCAACATGCACAAATTAGGGTTGGAAACGTTTATGTTGGTTCATAGGTTCGGAAGGTCGCAGGCCACTGACGGGGGTGGCAGGGGTGGAAGCGCATGGCAGAGACGGGGTGGAGGCGGCTCCTCATGGCCTGGCAGACAGGAAGCCAACCCAAGAGGCAGGGGCGAGCTGGCGAGCATTCTTCCGGTTTGCGTCCCAGCGGCCTGGCCCTTCCGGGACAGGCCTCAATGTTGCCCTGGGCACCGCCCCTTCCGGCTTGGCCCCACTCTCCACAGCACAGGCACCGCCCCTTCCGGATCGGCCCCACTCTCCACAGCGCAGGCTCCGTAGGTCTCCCCACCACATCCGCATGTCCGAGGCTTTTGGGAAACACTACAGATCCGAGCCACAGCAGTCCGTAACCACTGCGCTGTGCCCGAGCCCTGTTCCTGCGTGTTTTAAGCGTTCCTGAGGCTGCCCTGCCAGGAGGCCCCCTACTTGGCCTGGGGTACGTTACCTCTCCAGCCTTCCATCTCTCTCTCCAAATGCTACTGCTCTTCCCGTAAACAGTAATGGAGGAACCTGCAGCATCCGGGAGAGGAGCGGCGACCCCATGCACTGACAGTTAAAGATGAAGGATCAAATGGAACCACTCACTGGAGTCCGAGATTGCAGCAGGTGCTCCCTATATCCCATCAACACCTGGGAGTGTTTGGCATGCTCACGTGCTCCCTGGGACCCAGCGCTACCTCTGGCAGGGGAGCCAGGCAGACAGCAAGCGTGTGTGCCTGAGCAGATCTGGGCATGCAGTGGGCAGTGGCACAAGGAAGCAACCTGTGACAGCCGTGGCAGCGTGGTGGGTATCTCATCTGATGACCAGGTCTCGAGTTCTCATCTGAGTGGAGTGGCCCATTGCACGAGTGGGGGTTGGTTGGGAGCTGGTGGCTGAGGTACCAGGCTGCCTGCTCCAGGGTGGGAAAAGAGCACGAGTGAGGGGGCCGTGGAGCAGCGGGCAGAGGCCCCGTCCTGGGTGGTTGTGGGCAGGGGTAAGGAAGGTGGGTTTCTTCTTGAAGCCGTGGGGAACCAGGGGAGGTTTTTAAATGAGAAAGTACTGGTGCCTGACCAAGTATTTCAGAAATCACCTGTGGCTGCAGTGGAAGCATACAGCCGCCATCCAGGGCCAGGGCAACAGCCAGGACTCAAAGCTAACAACCCAGTGGCTAAGGAAGGAAAGGTAAAGTGTCAGAGCTTTGTAGCTGTGAAGCGATGAAGCCAGAATGAAACCTGGCACGCGTCCTTATAGCTACGTTTGCTTTTTCAGTGCTGAGGACCTAAACTCATCATACGTGCTAGGCAGGCGCTCCACCACTCGGGCTACAGCCCCAGTCCGCTGTTACTACTAATGCTTTCTAACACCAGCTGCCACCATTTATGGAATGTTCGTTTAATCTCAAGACTTGGGCAGGTGTCGCGTTAAACTTCTCCAAGGGAGACGTGAACAGACTCTGTTCACGTGGACAGGGCACAGACCGGAGAACAAAGCAACGATAATACCAGAGTCCAACTTAGTGAGCCAGTGAGTTTCCTGGGGTGACTAGCAGGAGCATGGGTGGGGGGTTACTTAGGGGAAAGCTGCATCCCCAAAAAGCCCACCCCAATGTCAGGGAAAGGTCTCCTATGGGACAGCTGCGTCCCTAGACTTCACTGTGTGATCTGTAGGCTACTTGGTAGTGGGAAAGTCTCCCCTCCAGCAATTGTCTATTTTAAACTCTATACTCTGTTTCTGTGTCCTCAGCAGGGGCCTGGCAACTGGGTAGTTATTTACTTCCTGCATCTCCTTCCTCCAGGAGGGAATGTTTCAATTCAGAGGAAGGCGCCATCCCAGTGGTCCCCAGCCTTTCTGACATCAGGGACCACTCCAGTACACTGTTCTCCCAAAGACAGGGTGGGAGGGGGCTTGTTATGCAGGAGGTTGGGGGGGGGGGGGTTGGAGGTTAACACTGAAGCACAGAGTAGCAGCAGAGGGGAGCGAGGAGCAGGCGCTCCGCCCCCTACAGGTGAGTGGTGGCTGGCATTAGAACTTAATAGGAGCCAGCTGACTGGAGGCAGAGCTTCACTTGCTGCTGACCTCCTGCTGGCTGTTCAGTTCATCTGTCCGGTGGCCTGGTACTACCAGAGCCACGGACCTGGGTTGGGGACCTCTGTGCTATACAACAGGCAGGAGATTTTTAAAGACAGGGTCTCACTCTAGTCTAGGCTGGTCCTAAGCTCCCTATGCAGCTCAGGCCGGCCATGAACTCACAGAAATTATCCTGTCTCCGCCTTCCAATTAATTACTGAGACTTCAGGTGTTCCTATTTTTCACTTTGATTTTGAAACAAAATTATTATGGCACTGTGTTGCCCAGGCTGGCCCTGAACTCCTGGCCTCAGGTGACTCCTGATTCAGCGTTCGGAGCAGCCAGGATGACAAACACCAAACTAGCCAATGTTCTTCCTTTTCATTTTTTCAGACAGAGTGTCGCTCTGTAGTCCAGGTCAGTCCTGAACTCGCTGTGTAGCCCAGGCTGGCTTAAACTCACAGCAATTCTCCTGCCTCAGCCTCCCAAGCTGTGTGCTACCGCACATATGTGGTATCAGGTATCAAACCCAGGGCCTTGTGTATGCCAGGCAAGCATTCTAATCACTGAGCTACTCTGCCAGCCCCCATTATTTGAGGCAGTCTCCCCGTGCAGCCCCTAGCCTGGCCTCAGCCTTGCCATCCCTCCTCACTCAGGGTGCTGGCATTACAGGTGTGCATCACCATCTGCCTCATTATTTTCCTCTTTGATACAAGTGGCTTAAGTGACGCCTCCTGATTCCTGACTCAGGTTCCCCTGAGCTCCCTGATGGCCATGGATTAAAGCTCCTCATAGCAGCATACCTGGCAGGAGGCTCCATCACCTGCCCCGGTCACCACCCAGAAACCCATTCAGTCTCCCAGCTCTGCTTTAGCTCAGTCCATAGTCCGGTCCTGTCCGCGTCTTCCAGGGGGAAAGGGAAACCCCTACTGCTTTCCCGCAGCCTTCTCTGATCAGTAGTTCTCTGAAGGAAATGTTTTGCATGGAAGACCCAACCCCCAGGGGGCAGGCGAGCGAGTTTTAGAGTACAGTTTGTAGGTCTTTCATAGCTTTGTTGAGATACATTTCACACACCATAAAATTTACTCATTTAAAGCTAACAGCTCAGTGAGTTTTCGTATGTTCGCAGGTATGTGCAACTATGAGTATAATGTTAGAACGTGTTGTTCAACACCTCAGAAAGAAACTTTGACCCCTTAACTCTCATTCCCCATTCTAGCTCCCTCCCCTCCCTTTTTTTTTTTTTTTTTTTTTTTTTGAGACAGGGTCTTGCTGTGTAGCCCAGGCTTGTTCCAAACTCACTGTGGAGCCCAGGCTGGCTTTGGATTCCTGGCAATCTTCCTGCCTCAGCCTCCTGAATGCTGGGATTACAGGCATATTGCCATCACTTGTGGTGCTGGGGAATCGAACTCAGGTGCTTAGTGCTTGACACAGCACTTGCTAGGCAAATGCTTTAACCGCTGAGCCATTCCTCCAGCTCCCCCCCCCCCTTTTTTTTTTGAGACAGGATCTCATTCTATAGTCCAGGCTGGTTCTGGGCTCACTATGTCATCCAGACTGTCCTCAAATTCACAGCAATCATCCTGCCTCAGCCTGCTGAATGTTGGGACTGCAGATGTGTGCCCTTATGCCCACTAATTTTTGTACAGCGCGGGAGATTCAAACCCAAGGCCTTGCGCACGCGAGTTCTACCCACTGAGCAGCACTGCAGCCCTACTGCTTCTCCCACTGTCTGCGTAGTCATTCTTGCTGACGCTGTTTCTACAAGTATATTCAGGTTACCACCCAGTGCAATTTCATTTCGGTTCCAAGGCTTCCTTTAGTCTGTTGATAAGAGAGCACTTCATTTCTTTTGTATTTTCAAGAGAGGAGAGAGATTTGAACTCTTCTTATCCAAAGCCTGCCACAGCCTGGAGAAGGTGACCCGATGGGCAGGTGATCCCACCGTGTCCCCTCCCTGGATGTTGACCTGACCTGCGTTCCAAGTCGCATCCCTGACCTGGGCTGTAGTTTCTTCACAGTGGAGATGGTAATGGCACTGAACTCCAAAATGTGTGGAGGGACTGACTGAAAACGAGTAGAGTGGCTGAGGACATAGCTCAGAGGTTACAGTGCTTGCCTAGCAAGCACAAGTCCCTGAGTTCAGTTCCCCAGCACCACATAAGCTGGGCATGGTAGTATACACTGGTAATCCCAGCACCTTGGAAGCTGAGACAGGAGGATTGCAGTGAGTCCATGGTGAGCCTGGGCTCCACAGTGAGTTCAGGACCGGCCTGTGCTGCAGAGTACAACTGTGCCTCAGAAAACAAGTACAGCCCGGGAGCTGATGCTGAGCCTACGACACTTATTTAAGGGCACAGGGAATCAGTAACTGGTTTACAATGTGACTCTCTCCAGTTTTAGGGCACCTGCCTGGATACTGAAGATGATGATGCTCTCCCTACAGACGCCACTGGCTCATCCAAGGCACCTTGAAGCAGCAGGCAACGGATTCCTGACATAAAAAGAAGCCGCTCATGTTGTCAGCCATCGTATGTATGTGACAGCAAGTCGCACATCATCCTTTAATGGCATCTAGGCCTGACGTCCTATGATGATACCTGGCCAAGCCTCTGTCTGCTGGGCAGCCCCTTGGAGACCACTGTGAAGGCCTGGACAGATCTGAGAATGCAGGTACTTCACACCTGCCTGGACCTCGAGGGAGCCAGCAGGTCCCCTGAGGCCTCTGGAGCAAGGAGGGAAGGCCCACCGCACCAGGCCGGTGTCACTGCTCACTGCAGCCTCCCGGGTCACTGGCAGGAAGAAGCTGCCTCCACCCTGGTGCCCTCCTTCCGGGGGTCACAAACCCCACCTCTCTCCGTCCCAGCCACGCTGTTCCCTCCTCCCTCCCAAACAAGCAGACAGCTGACTCGTGCCTCAAGGAAGGCTGTTTATTTCCAAGATATAGACTGTACTTTTAAGACAACACTTTTTGGAAGCAGGAAATCTTAGTTGTCGCCTAGAGGTGTGTCAAGGACACAGTGAAAGGAGCCATGCGTTATCCAACACTGTTACAACACTTTAAATGAGCAAAACATCTTTAAAAATCCTTATAAATCTTTATGTTACACATTTAGAGACAATATTTACAATGAAAGGATGGGAGACGGAGGAGAGAGGTCTACTTACAGCAAATCTTTGCATAAACCAAGAGGACTGACAGACGTGGCTGCGGGCTTCCCTGGAATGAGTGAGGGGCGGTGATGTGCCGTCTATGTACAGTGGGAGGGAGAAGGGTCTGGGCCGGCGCACCCTGCAGAGAGCACTCGGATCAGGCCCCACCAGTCAGCGTGAGAGACCTCGGGTGCTCCCGGCTGCCCCTTCCTAATGGAAAGAAGGCGGGAGTCCACGCCCGAGCTGAGGAAGCGGCAGGAACAGAAGGAAGAGCAACAGGCAGCGCTTGAGCGACTTGGAGGTGGGCAAACGGGCACGGGGGAGTGCGATCCTAGGGTTTCGGTTCCGCCTCTGTGGCCCGACCCCCTTCTCTGGCTCTGACAAGCAGCAGGGGCAGGATCCCTGTGTGCACCAAAGGAAGGGACCCTGGGGGCTGGGGGGCGAAGGGGTGGGACGAGGCAGAAGTTGCTACTGGAAACGTTTTTGGACAGCGACTACGCACAATCACACACACAGGCCCTCTCCCCCAGGGGACACCCATCTTGCGCCGCCTCAGGAAGGAGGGTGGTGCGCGCAGGGGCGCACAGCAGACGCGCTAGCGCCACCCCGTCCGCCACCTGGCGCTCCGCACCCACCGTGGCCGGGAGGGTCCCTACGTGCGGCCACGGGAGCCCAGCAGGGCAGCCGGGTCACGTACCCCGTGCTCCCCTCTCCCTGCGGCCACGGCCTCGGTGCCCGCCGCGCCCGGCCCTTCGGCTGCCCGAACCGCGGGGAGGGCGCGCCCGCGCGGCATCACAGACACCGGTGGGGGCGGGGAGCGGCCGGGCGGCGCGGCGGCGGGGTCTGCGGGGTCTGCGCGGGCGGCGGCGGCGAGGCGGCGCACCAGGAGGCCCGCGCCTTGGTGGACTCCAGGCTGCTGAGGCCCGAGTCCCGGTTGTCGCCTTGCGCGCGGCCGGCCGCGGGCTCCTGGGCGCCCCCCGCGCCCCGCTCCTTCCACTCGTTGAAGTTGAGGTCGGTCAGCGGGCTCTGCACCACCACGGTGTGGCGGCGCCAGCTGCTCCGGCGCCGCCGCGTCTCGGGCGACAGCGGTCGCCGCAGCCTCACGGGCAGCATGTCGTCGGCCGTGCCGCGCAGCCGCAGGCGCAGCGCCTCCAGGCGCGAGGGCCGCGAGCCGAGCGCCGCCGCGGCCGCCGGGGGGCGCAGCGACTCCTGGCTGCTGGACGAGGCGGAGCCGGGCGGCTCGGGGCCGCGGGCGCCCTCGCCGTCCGGGCGGCCGCGCGACAGGCGGCGCCGCGCCAGCGTGTCGCAGGGCATCAGGCGGTGCGAGCTGAAGGAGGGCCGGCGCCCCGGGCGCCCCCCGGCCCCCGCCGCGCCGCCCTCCGTGTCCGTCTCCGCGTGGCTCAGCTCGCTGCGCTCGTCGTCCGCCTCGTCCCCCGCGCCCGCCCTGCGGCCGCCGGCGCCCGAGCACACGCTGCGGTCCATGGTGGACAGCGTGGAGTAGCCCGACACGATGGAGCGCGTGTCCGCGGCCGGCCGCTCCTCGGGCGCCGCCGCGGGGCTGAGGCGCCCGGGGGCGTCGGGGACCGCGTCGCCCGGCAGCGGCGCCCCCGCCGGCTCCTGGGCGCCCGGCGCCGCCGCGGGCTGGGCCGCCTCCTGCTC
The DNA here is from genome assembly GCA_004027205.1 of Ctenodactylus gundi. Lineage (NCBI taxonomy): Eukaryota > Metazoa > Chordata > Mammalia > Rodentia > Ctenodactylidae > Ctenodactylus > Ctenodactylus gundi. Next base: position 5,103 of record PVKB01008386.1, on the reverse strand, counting down.
CGAGTCTTCGTCCGTGCTGCTGCCCAGCCCCCGCGCCTCCCGCCGCTTCTTCCGCTTGCGGTTGACGGCCGAGATGAAGGAGATCGCCAGCATCTCCCGGGCGTACGGCTCCTTTTTGGGGACCCACGAGCCCTGTGCGGGGAGACGGTCAGGGTCAGGCTGCCCCCACGTGCCGCCACGCCCACCGCCACAGCAGCGCCCGCTCCAGCAGGACCAGCCTCTCGGCTTTCCCGGGACAGGGCACATGGCCCTCCATCTGCACGTTCTGGATTCAGCACCAGATAAATCAATTTCTCCTTTTCTAGCGGTACCGGGCGAATGAAACCAGGGCGCTCTGCCACTGCCCCGTCCCTGAGCCTCCCGCTCACACCCAGGGTCTCAGTAAACTGTCCCAGCTGGGCTTGAACTTTTGATTCTCTTGCCTCCACCTCGGAGTATCTGGGGCCACAGGCACACTACTCTAGGCCAGGTGTAAGCCTGCTTCACAAATAGGATTGGGGACCGTAATTCCCAGTTTCCTGGACCTCAATCTCCAGAGCCCGGCAAGGACCTCGCTCTGACCAGAGGTCCCTCCTTCCTCCCCAGCCGGCCACACACCACCATCACACCACCATCTGGGACACCTGCCTTTGCACCTGCCTGGCAGGGGCGGCTTAATTTCTCACCTGCCACTCTTCAACATCAGAGCGATGCTACCACCAGCCCTGCTGCCAAGAGTGGCTGTTCCCAGCTCCAGCGGGGCTCCTGGCCTCACCTGAACCAGTGCTCGCCGCCAAGTCCCAACGTTCTCACCTGGGCCTTTCCACACCTGCCAGCAGAATGTCTGCCGTCCTCCATGATTCCTGTACCCTGCCTGCTTCATTCCTTCTTTTTCTGGCCCTCCTCTGCCTCTTAGGGGGCTCCTCCTCCCTTCCCCCTTGAATTTGGGTTCCCAGAACAGAGTTCTTCGCTCCTTCCCATCCCCACCCTCTCTCTCTGCAGTGTGGTTTCGAACCCAGGGCCTCACAGATGCTAGGCAAGCACTCTACCACGAAGCTAAGCCCCAGACCCTCCTTTCTGCTCTTGTCCCTGGAGAACCTCCACTGAGGCCTCCCTGTGGGACAAACTCTCCTCTGAACTCCAGGCTCTTCTCCCAACTGTGGACTCTGGTTGTCTACTGGCACCTCAGATTCACCCATCTGGTGCCAGCCACGCCGTCCCACCAGCCCCTGCCCCTGCCCCAAGTGCCTCCATTGCCTTAAGGAGGCCTGGGACTCCGCCGCTTCCCCTCCCCTCGCCAGGTCCCTCTCAATCCTGAAATGGCTCCCAAAGCCAACCTACTATCACTGTCCTCCTGGAGTCCTCCTCTGCCCTTCTTAGGTCATTCTTCCCACACTAACAGGGCTCCCTGCCTGCACCTCGGCCCCCCAAGCCCTCCACCCAGCCATCGTTGTGAAGCAGCACGAGCCAGCTCCCCAGGCAAGCACAAGTTCCCTGCAGCACACAGGGCCCTTCGAATCTGGCCCCACCGTCCCCTGTCTAGCACTCTGACCCCACTGCCAACCTAGGTAGTTCAACTTGGAGGCACTGTCCCATCACCCCTTCCTTGGATGTAACTGCACTTTGACATTTCTGGCAGTCCATAATGTCCCTTCACCTGCTATTCTGGGTCACTGATCAAATACCCTCTCCTGCCAGCTGGACCCAGCACAGTGAGGGCAGAGAGACCACTTCCGGGGCATGCCAAGTCAGCAAATGCACCTAAAGAGCGGGGCAATCCAGGAGGGCCACCAGAACGCAGGAGCAATTAGCAAAGGTGACAAGCAGCTCGGTGCAGGTCCTCCTGAGGAGCCTGCCTCCCAAGGGACCGCATGCTGGAATAAGCTGCCAGTGTGTGCAGGCCAAGGTTCCATGGGGAGATCAGAGGGACCCCTGCACCAGACTCCCAGCAAGCCTTCTTTGGTCCAGTGTCCTCATTGACACATGCTGAGCACTTGCTAGGTGCCAGGTCCATGGCGCCTGCCCAGTGCTGAGTGAGACCTGGACAGAACCAGTCCAGCTCACAGCCATGGACAGCTTGTTTCACTTCTGCTAAGGACCGAATTGTGCCCCTCTCCAGAGTCCTGTGTGGAAGCTCTAAGCCCCAGTGCAGGCACTTGGAGATGGCGCCTCTGGGAAAATACGGTTTCACTGAGATTGTGAGTACAGGGCGTTAATGGTGGAACCAGTGCCCCCTGGGAAAAGACCCCGGAGAGCAGAAGCACACCCTTTTCCCTGCCCCCACCTGCTTTATTAAGGCTCCGTGAGATTTCCACCTACAAAGCAGGTAGCCCTCACTGAACTCAACCTTGATCTGGACTTTAAGTCCCTAGAACAGGAAATAAAGTATTTTGTTACAGTAGCAGATCAAAGACACCCACCCTGGGGTCAGCGCTCATTGTAGGGCAAGGTCCACCCAGGACGCCATAACAGACTCTGTCTCAAAGGGCAGGCACTGGAGCAGGTGGCCAGCTGGCTGTCAGACCCCAGACAGATTACAGACATTCTTCCTGCCTCTGTTTCTTTATCTACATAAGCGCCTGGGGCATTTGTGAAGATTAATAACTGGGCACAGTATCTCAGCAGGCGCTCAATCAGTGGCAGCTATCGGTACGGCTGGGTGTCTTAAACCTAGGTGCCTTCTCCTTGGCCTCTGGCTCCAGACTACAGAGACCACTCGCTATACACACGACTCACTGTCTGATCCTGTGATGGTATTCCTCTGTACTACTCAATAAAATAGGCAGTCTGGTCTGTGCCTCAGTTTCTCAGGGGTCTGGCTGGCTGCTTTAGGTTCATAACAAAAGCAGATCTAATCTCCGTACCTGAAAAATCAATTAAGGCCTGAGCCTAAAAGCAGAGGGTCAGAACTCAGACCCCAGTGCAGCGACCAAGGGAAGAAGCCACACCAGCTCCCTAGCTCCAAAAGCTGAGCATGTGCTTTAACTTCTAGTTACCTGAGCTCTCGGAGCCTTGGTTTTCCTATCTGTAAAATGAGCATGGCATTAAAAAATTCCACATCTGTGTGGGATGAAATGAAATTATACAGGCATGAAGCTCTTTGCATAGCTGCTGCTTGTAGCAAGTGCCAGAATTCCTAACTGTGAACTCACTGCTCTTGTCTCCATTAGTGATTAACTCAGAGTCACAGCAAAGCCTGACGCACAGATGCGCTTTCCGATCAGCACGTCTGTCAAGGATGAGAAAGAGGAAGAGAACTCCTAAGGTGTCCCCACACAGGCCCCGAACTCGCTTGTGCCTCAGAGGCTGAAACCACACTGCTGTGGCTCCAGGAGGGCAGCGGCCACTATGGATAGGGGTGGTCACGGGCAGACGAAGGTGTCTTCTGGCTGGAGGATGGGCTTTCCTTGGCAACATGGAGGATGAAGACCAAACAGGGTGCACAGGGAAGCTGAGCAAAGAGCGGGCGCCACAGGAGAGCAACAGCTCCAGAGGCCCCCACCCTGCCCGCGCTCCTTGGCTCCTGCAGGGAACGCTCCTGCTTTCTTGGGACCCTCTTCAGACTTCCTTTGCTACCCAAGCCTGCCCTACCTCCTTCATTCTGAGCTAAGGACCTGTGTCTGCTTCACTGGGAGAGAGGGTCACCAAATGGAAGTACCCCAGCCACGTGTACCAACAATGGCCACAGTTTGTGCCACCTGTCTACTCCCTCTCTTAGTGTTACCCCAGGCTGGCGTCAGACTTGCATTTTCCCATCTCAGCCTCCCAAGTAGTTGCAATTACAGGTGTGTGTCACTGTGCCTGGCTATGGCTTTACAATCTTTGCTATGAACATCTCTTCCAAGGCTTCTCAACAGAGCTATCTGTGAAGGTTCCTTTTCTTCCCTCCCTGGGGAACAGGCTTTGGCCTCGATGGTACCCCAAACTCCCACAGCTAATTTTTATTGTTCATTAGCTTAGTATCTGTCTCCTTTTTGAACGTACACTTGCTGTGGCCAGGAACTTACCTGCTACGCTCCTCGTTTTATTTTTGCACTCCGCACAATGCCACTCTGGAGTCCATGCTCAATAATTATCTGTGGCATGACAACCTGACCTCTGGAGAGATTGTGTGGGTTTTAGTATCAGGGTACTATGGTCTCACAGGAGGAGCAGAAAAGTGCCCCCTTTCTATTTTCTGGCAGAGATTGAGAGAGGTGAAGAACTGGGTCTTTTTTTCCACAGGATCTCAAAAAAATATATAAAAATTGCTCTGTAGTCCAGGCTGGTCCTAAGCTTCCAGTGATTTTTTTCTTTCTTTCCTTTTCTTTTTTTTTGAGACAGGGTCTCACTCTCTATGTAGACCAGGTCTGTCCTGAACTTACTATGTAGCTCAGGCCAGCCTTGAACTCAAAGTAATCCTCCTTCCTCAGTCACTAGAGTGCTGGGATTGCAGGTATGCAACACCACACCCAGCTAATGTGGTGCTGGGAATCAATCTTAGGGCCTTGCACTTGTCAGGCGCTTGTCAGGCAGGCTCTTTAACCGCTGAGCTATTCCTCTAGTCCCCACAGTAATTTTTTTGCCTCAGTCTCCTGACTGCTGGGACTACAGCGTGTGCCACCACGCATGGCTAATTTATTTTTTGTGGTGGTGGTGCTAGGGGATTGCAACCAGGGCCTTGTGCATGTGAGTCAGCTGCTTTAACCACTAAACTAGGTCCCCAGCCCTTCGCCTTGTTGTTGAACTTGCAATCCTCCTGTCTCAGCCTCCAGAGTGCAGGGATCACAGGCATGTGCCACCACACCCACTGATTCTATTTTTAAAATAAGTATTTAATGAAGTCAGGTATGGTGAAGCCTGGCTAGAAATTTCTTCAATAGTATAAGACTATTCAGGTTATCTATTTCTTTCTACATGTGTTCTCATAGTTTGAATCTTTCAAAGAATTAGCCTGTTTGTTCTAAGTTACAGTTTGTGGGGTAGAATTGTTCATTATCCTTTTAATGTCTGTGTGGTTTTCAGTGATGTCCCAGAGTCATACCTGGTATTGGTAATTTGTGCCATCTTTCTGTTCTGTCAGTCTAGCAAGAGGCTTATCAATTATATATGTGTGTGTGTATATATATATATATATATATATAT
>PVKB01008385.1:0-16767 GCA_004027205.1 Ctenodactylus gundi | reverse complement strand
GCTCCAAGTATCTCCTAAAATCTGATAGTAATACAAAACATGACAAGAGATAATATGATTTCATTTGACTAATTACATTTTTCAGTAGTATCTTGGTGAGCATCTTCCTTGATATTATATTTTTCACATATTACTATTTCACACAACATAATTGCTTTCACTTTGAGAAAGTAAAGAAGATAGCTTTGCCTTTTAAAAAATTAAAAGCTGATATGTAGGTTTAGTCAAAATTTAGAAGATAAGGCTTTTTAAATTTTTTAAAATAGTTAAAAAAATTATACTTAGATACTGGATTAACTGAAATGGGAAAATTTTTAAGTAGGTAAGTTCATTTCTCTGGTAAATAATACTAAAAGTTTAATTTTTAAGAGCACACATTTAGAATTGATAGCAATATTAAAACATAGTGAGAGGTGATATAAATTCATTTGAATAATCATTTTCAAGTAGTAACTTGATAAGTATGTTACACGTTATTGTATGTCTATTTGTCATGGTTTACAATTTTATACAACATTGAAACAGAGAATATTGACCACAATTCATTCCAATTTAAGTATCTTTTTTTTCCATTTGACAGTCAATTCCATATCCATGTCACGAGCTGTATAACAAGAAAACAATCATGCTCTTTTAAACTGGTATTCTGCAAAATGTATTCTTTTTATTTTGGACACATACATACATTAGAACATGGAATGTGCTCAGAGACTGTGGAGAGAGAAACAACATCCAGATCCAGTTAGTGGTCCGCACTGAGTGTACACTAGGATGCAGATACAATCTTCAGTTTACACATATGCAAACGCTGATACTCAGTCACTGGTTATGAGCTCTATTTGCTGAAAAAAAATCCAAAGAAACAGAATGAGAAGAAAATAATCTGTAGCATGTATCCAGTGGTCACAACTGCTACCTCTTAAAGAACATTCAGTATGAACTGTGTTCTACAAAAAGCTCATAAAATGAACATCTTGATTTTGTTTCCTTACAACTGTGCTGGTAGACAAACTGAAGCTCGAATCTAGGTAAATGGACACAACTAGAAACCATTATGTCAGACTCAGGAACACTCAGAACTTTAAATATAACATGATATCTCTAATAACAGAAATACAGAATACAACTAAATAACACAGTCCATGGGCAAGATGTGGGGAGTAAGAGTATTGAGGAAGGAAGTGGGGAAATTACAGGGCAGAGGGGAAGTGAATGTGAGATGGATGCAGTATGTACATGCACAAAATTCTCAAGCTTATCCATTATGTATGTAATGCACACAATCACACACAAACATATTAATTGGGGAAAATAACAACAAGCACTGAAACTCAATGATGTCAACCGACTTGGTTAAGGTCATGCACCAAATTCTGATGCAGTCAGGATGAGCTGTTTCAGAACACTCCAATATAAGGGCTCTAAAATCTCAGGTGAAACACAATTTTCAAACTGAAAGAACTGAAAACTATTAGTCACAGAATCATTCATGTTGCTTTTGTTCACGTGGTCTCTTACATCGATAAGAACTAATTTCAAACCAAAAAAGGCAGAATTTTCTCTTTTATATTATGTGTAATAACATACAGAGAACACAATTAAATGTTTTACCGTTTGCCAGGAACACTATGGATGCTTTTCTGCAAATGTAAGTGCGTGTCTAAACATCATCATTGTATACTTCTAGAAGTATACCATCACACCAAATATATGTTTTTCCTGCCCTTGTTTATTCAGTCTGGGAAACTGGTCCAGTCTGGGAAACTAATCCGAGAGTGGTCTCAGTCTGAAGCTTTTTTCCCAGCAATTGTTCATTTACTCTGGGATATTAAATTTTAGAGGATCTAAAACCTGTCGTGGAGTCTGTTTAGCTTGCATCTTTCAGTTTCTCTCCTTGTGTTTGGTGTGGTTTTGGCTTGCTTTTTAACACCCGAGTCTGTGATCTATGCTGCTCTGCCAGCTGGTGCATCTCTTATCCGAGCACGTGTGTTCTAGGGCAAGGAAGTTTTGGCCAGCAACAGTTAGAATGTCATTACTCAGGCCCTGTAGGATAATAATTAACAACGCATGTCACTATAATTCCACAAAGAAATTCCTTAAATTTAAACAACAAAGACATTCCATGATCACTATAAAATCTAAAAACTGATTTCTACTATGGCACATAATACTTAAAAGAATCAGAAATGCAGATGAAGAAGTCAACATCTCTGAGATGAAAGGAAGAACAAGGCTTAATTGGAGAAAATAAATAAAGTCTCAAACAAGAGAAAGTCACAGGGATTCATATACAAATTTCAGTCACTACATTTAATGCACTGTGTCAGCCATAATGAAAACACTGGAGATCAAAAAAACAAGTCTATTCTATTCCTTTTTTTTTCTTTGAGACAGGGTCTCGCTCTGTGGTCCAGGCTGGTCCTGAATTCACTTCAGAGCCCAGGCTGGCCTTGGACTCACACCAATCCTCCTGTCTCAGCCTCCCGAGTGCTGGGATTACAGGTGTGCGCCACCACGCCCAGCTTATGTGGTGCTGGGGAATCGAACTCGGGTACTTAGCACTTGCTCAAGCACTTTAACCGCTGAGCCATTCCTCCAGCTCATCTATTCTATTCCTACAGTCTCTACAGAAGCACATCTTGCTGGCAAACACAGGCAGACATGAAGTGCAAACGTGTGAAGCACTGCTCCGAGCATTCAGCTAAGAAACAATGAGATGAGCTCCCCTCCTCCGCTGGAGGAGGGCGTGGCTGCCCAGGTCTCCAGACTCTCCTGTGGTTAAGGGAGTGAGACGGAGAATCCAAGCAGCAGTTTATAGAACCAAGCCAGGACGAAAACCAAAACGCCAAGAAAGGATCTCCCTTAGAGAGAGAAAGAGAAATCAAAGCCCCAGAAGCCAAACGCCAGGCATACTGTAAGTGTGGGTGTGAAGCTGTGACGTGACCCTCAGTGACTGCCTGGAGCCCTGAGTGGCTCCCAACGAGGGCTCCTTCCTGCAATGTAAGTGGAAAATCCTGGATCTTCATCAAGGTAGAGATATTTCAGGTGCTTCACTAATATCAGAGGTTAAAACATAGTAGCTATTTGGTCCCAGGACATTGAACACAAGCTCAACTAAAAACAGCTGCTAGGGGGAGGGGTTCACCACACCACCTGTTTGCACTTTTCCTTCTCTCAAGTTCTGCCCACCAAAAGCAAGCAAGAGCGGATCTCCTTGGATCTGACCAGGGAGATTTCTACTCAGCCCTTGTCAGAAGAGTTGCCACCTCCACTGCAAGCCAGTACACGAAAGGTTCCTATGCGACAGTCATTCATGCAGCCACACTAAACACCAGCGTGCCCAGTTTTAAACAACAAACGTGACTTGACATAACAGACTCTAAAATCATCATAGTAAGGGACTGGGATACTTCCCTACCAAAAACACTAACACAGGGCTGGAGGACTAGCCCAGCAGTCAGAGCGCATTTGTCTAGCAAAGGCAAGGCCCTGCACTCCATTCCCCAGTACCACATCCACCTGGCGTGGTGGCGCATGGCTGCTATCCCACCCCCGGGAGGCTGAGGCCAGGCCATCCTGGGTCCATCTGTAGTTCAGAACCAGCCTGGACTTCAGAGCAAGACCCTGTTTCAAAACCAAAATGCAAACCAAACCAACAACAAGAAAAGAAATACTACAACTAGTAAAAAGAATCAAGAAACATATATCAGGAAATTAAATTATACTTTGGAGAAAATGGACTTAACCAATAACTCGAGTATTTTATGAAACTGGAACAGAATACTTTCTTTTGAGTACCCCATATGTACTTACCCAAAACAGACTGTCCTAGGAGGCCATAAAGCAAAATCAATTAAAAATGACACAAATAAAATAAGGAGAAACCACATACATTGAACACCATTACCGAGAAATATGGGAAGAAATTTGAAAGACATTTTTCCCCACCGCCAAAACTTTGAAAGATTTTAAAATTATATGACATTGGCAAAACCAGGTAGTCAAATTCGTGGGACACAATATATGCAGTTCTGAAAAAGTTCATAGCGGTGTGTCTCTGCTACAAATCACGCAGTTCAAAATAAATCATCTAAGATGCATCTCGCAGTTCTAGAAAACAAGGAACAAACCAAACCAGAGACAGGACCCGAGAGGGGCAGAAGGAAGGGATAATGACCACAGGCTGCGCCTAGGGGTTGGGCCCTGCAGGACAGAGACGCGGGGCCGGTATCCCGGCGCGGGCACCTTCACTCAGAACACTCGCGTCGGAGTCGGGTCCGCGTCGGGAAGCGCCTGAGAGCGGGGACGCCACGGGGTCAGGACAGACCGCGGGGCTGACAGCTCCGTGTCGGGGCGGGCGCGCTCACCAGGCGGCGTCCTCAGGAGGCCAGCCCAGGCGGCGCGGGCGCCAAGCAGAGGTCCGAGAGCGCAGAGCAGCAGCGCGCAGCTCCAGGCGCCCCGCGCGCTCCGGAGAAGGCTGGAAGCCTCCACCACGGCACCGCCCGCGCCGGCCCCTGCCCGGCGCCAGTTGGGCACTCCAGCACCGCGTGACACCCAGGCTGGCTCCCTGCGGCTTGCCGAAGATGCCAAACATAGCACCACACGCCCTTAAACTAGCCGCCTGCCGTGAAGTGCTTGCGGGGACAAGATCTCGCCCACCCAGCATCCTCCCTGGCTGCCGCCCCGCCCACAGGATCCCTGCAGGCGCCGGCCCCGCCCCGCCCCACCTCCCCCTCTGGATCCCTCCCCGTGCCGGCCCCGCCCCTGTGTTGGTTCAGTCAGCATTTTCCACTAAATAGGAATTTGCATTCTTAATGCCTGTCAGATGAGACTCGGAGCATTCACAGCTGAAGTCTACCGGGCATTTTGGGGTTTCGGCATTACTCTAACAAAACCACACAAGGACACAGGGGAAAAAACAAATTCTTCAGAACAATATGTACATCACCACAGACGCAGTCATCTGCAAATAAGGTCTGCATTCATCCCACTCGGCATCATGTTCTGAACATCTAAATCAGAAGCAAACGGGTTTTATTTCGTGAATATCAAGATACTTCAATATACATACGAATGCATGACTATATCAAGTACTGCTTCCTACTGTCCCCTTGCTTCTCTATCCTGCCCTCGGGGATCCCTACTGCTCTCCTACTCTCTCCTATCTTCTCTGCCCTATCCTCGTGGGTCCCTACTGCTCCCCTACAGTACAGATGCTTCTCTGCCCTGTCCCTGGAGGTCCCCATTTCCTCCAGTTGCTTTTATGCCCTGTCCCTGGAAGTCCCTACTACTCTCCTACTCTTCCCTTCCTGCTCTGCTCTGTCCCCGGAAGTCCCTACTGCTCCATACTATCCTGTTGCTTTTCTGCCCTGTCCCCGGAGATACCTACTGCTCCCCTAATGTCCCATTGCTTCTCTGCTCTGTCCTGGGTGGTGCCACTGCACCTTACTGTCCTGTTGCTTCTCTGTCCTTTCTCCGGGGGTCCTTCCTGGTCCGTTACTATCCCTTTGCTTCTCTACCCTGTCCCCAGGGTTCCCTACAACTCTCCTACTGTCTAGGTGCTGCTCTGCCTTGTCCCCAGAGGTCCCTACAACTCTCCTACTGTCTAGGTGCTGCTCTGCCCTGTCCCCAGAGGTCCCTACCGCAGCCCTACCGGCCCTTTGCTCCTCTGCCCTATCCCCTGGCGTCCCTACTGCTTCCCTACTCTATCATTCTCTGCCCTGTGCCTGAAGTTCCCTACTGCCCCCTAGTGTCCTGTTGCTTTTCTTCCCTGCCCCTGGATGTCCCTAGTGCTCTGTAATGTGCGGTTTGTTCTCTGCACTCTCCGAGGTGGCCCCTACTGCTTCCCTAGTGTCCGAATGTTCCTCTGCCCTGTACCCAGGGGTCCATACTGCTCTGCTACTGTCCCGTTGCTACTATGCCCTGTCCCCGGAGGTCCGAACTTCTCCACTACTGTCCTATTGATTCTCTGCCCTGACCCTGGAGCTGCCTATATATCCCCCTATGGTCACATTATTCCTCTGCCCAGTTCCCAGGAGTGCTGTTGCTTCTCTGTTCTGTCTCCAGAGGTGCCTAATGCTCCCTACTGTCACTTTGCATCTCTGCACTGTCCGCAGTGGTCCGTAATGCTCGCCTATCGTCTCACTGCTCTCCTGCCCAGTCACCAGGGCTCCCCACTGTCCCGTTGCTTCTCTGCCCTTTACCCAAAAGTCCCTCCTGCTGACCTCCTTACCCTTTTTGCTCTTCTGTCTTGTCCCTGGAGGTCCCTACTACCCTCCTACTGTACTGTTACTTCACAGGCCAGCCCTCGTGGCTCGATATTACTCCCCTACCGTCCTGTTGTTCCACTACCCTGACTCCCGGGGTCCCTACTGCCCCGTATTGTCCCGTTGCTACTCTGCCTTGTCCTTAGAGGTCCCTTCTGATCTCCTCCTGACCCATTACTTTTTTGCCCTGTTCCTCAAGGTTCCTACTGCACCCGTACTGTCCCATTGCTTCTGTGCACTGTCCTCCGAAGTCCTTCCTGCCCCCTACTGACGACTTGCTTCGCTTGCCTGTCCCTGGACTTCCCTACCGCTCGCCTACTGTCCCACTGCTTCTCTTCCCTGTCCCCACAGTTCCGAAGTGCCCCCTGAAGGTCCTATTGTTTCTCTCTACTGTCCCCAGAGTTCCCCTCTGTTCCCCTATGGTCCCTTCGCTTCTCTGCCCTCTGCCCTGGGGGACTCTCTTGCTCCCCTACCGTCCCATTGCTCTTTGGCCCATTTTCTAGAGATTCCCTACTGCTCCCTACTGCCCCCTTGCTTCTCTGCCATGTACCTGAACATCCCTACTGCTCCCCTACTATCCCCTTGCTTTTCTGTCCTGCCCTCGGGGATCCCTACTGCTCTCCTACTCTCTCCTATCTTCTCTACCCTGTCCTCGTGGGTCCCTACTGCTGCCCTACTGTATAGTTGCTTCTCTGCCCTGTCCCTGTAGGTCCCCAATTCCTCATGTTGCACTTATGCCCTGTGCCTGGAAGTCCCTACTGCTCTCCTACTGTTCCCTTGCTGCTCTGTCCCATTCCCGGAAGTCCCTACTGCTCCATACTATCCTGTTGCTCTTCTGCCCTGTCACCGGTGGTCCCTACTGCTCCCTAGTATCCCATGCCTTCCCTGCTCTGTCCCCGGTGGTTCCACTGCACCCTACTGTCCTGTTGCTTCTCTGTCCTTTCCCCGGTGGTCCTTACTGCCCCTCTACTGTCCCCTTGCTTCTATACCCTGTCCCAGGGTGTCGCTACAACTCTCCTACTGTCCCAGTGCTGCTCTGCCCTGTCCCCAGAGGTCCCTACCACAGCCCTACCGGCCCTTTGCTCCTCTGCCCTATCTCCGGGTGTCCCTAAGCTTCCCTACTGTATCATCCTCGGCCCAGTCCCCTGAGGTCCCTACTGACCCCTAGTGTCCTGTTGCTTTTCTGCCCAACCATCGGATGTCCCTACTGCTCTGTAATGTGCGGTTTGTCCTCTGCACTGTCCGCGGTGGTCCCTACTGCTTCCCTACTGTCCGAATGTTCCTCTGCCTTGTCCCCAAGGATCGGGACTGCTGTGCTACTGTCCCGTTGCTACTGTGCCCTGTTCCCGAAGGTCCGATCTTCTCCACTACTGTCCTGTTGATTCTCTGACCTGTCCCTGGAGCTGCCTATACAGCCCTCTAGGATCACAATATTTCTCTGCCCTGTCCCCATGGGTGCTGTTGCTTCTCTGGTCACTCTCTCCTGAGGTCCCTACTGCTCCCTACCATCACTTTGCCTCTCTACACTGTCCGCATAGGTCCCTAATGCTCTCCTATCATCTCGCTGCTCTCCTGTCCAGTCACCAGGGGGCCCCACTATCCCGTTGCTTCTCTGCCCATTACACAAAAGGACCTCCTGCTGCCCTCCTGATCCTTTTTGTTCTTCTGTCTTGTCCCTGGAGGTCCCTACTGACCTCCTACTGTACTGTTGCTTCTCTGCCCTGCCCTCAGGGTTCCATACTACTCACCTACCATCCTGTTGTTCAACCACCCTGACTCCCGCAGTCCCTAACGCCCCGTATTGTCCTGTTTGTTCTCTGCCTTGTCCTTAGAGGCCCCTTCTGCTCCCCTCCTGACCCATTACTTCTTTGCCCTGTTCCTCAAGGTTCCTACTGCTCCCCTACTGTCCCATTGTTTCTGTGCTCTGTCCTCCGAATTCCTTACTGCCCCCTAATGTCCTCTTGCTTCGCTTCCCTCTCCCTGGCATTCCCTACAGCTCCCCTACTGTCCCACTGCTTCTCTGCCCTGTCCCCACAATTCCGAAGTGCCCCCTGATGGTCCTATTGTTTCTCTCTACTGTCCCTAGAGTTCCCCTCTGGTCCCCTACTGTCCTGTCGCTTCTCTGCCCTCTGCTCGAGGGACTCTCTTGCTCCCCTTCTGTCCCGTTGGTCCTTGTTTCATTTTCTAGAGGTCACTACTGCTCCCTACTACCCACTTGCTTCTCTGCCATGTACCTGAATATCCTTACTGCTCCATTACTATCCCGTTGCTTCTCTATCCTGCCATTGGGGTTCCCTACTGCTCTCCTACTCTTTCCTATCTGCTATGCGCTGTCCTCGTGGGTCCCTACTGCTCCCCTACTGTATAGTTGCTTCTCTGCCCTGTCCCTGGAGGTCCCCATTTCCTCATGTTGCTTTCAAGCCCTGTCCCTGGAAGTCCCTATTACTCGCCTACTGTTCCCTTGCTGCTCTGCGCTGTCCCTGGAAGTCCCTACTGCTATCCTGTTGCTTTTCTGCACTGTCCCCGGTGGTTCCTACTGCTCCCCTAGTATCCCGTTGCTTTCCTGCTCTGACCCGTTGGTGCCACTGCACCCTACTGTCCTGTTGCTTCTCTGTCCTTTCCCCGGGGGTCCTTACAGCCCCACTACGGTCCCCTTGCTTCTCTCCCCTGTCCCCGGGGTCCCTACTGCTCTCCTACTGTCCCAGTATTCCTCTGCCCTATCCCCAGAGGTCCCTACTGCAGCCCTACCGGCCCTTTGCTCCTCTGCCCTATCCCCGGGGGTCCCTCTTACTTCCCTACTGTATCATCCTCTGTCCTGTCCCCGGATTTCCCTACAGGCCTCTGGTGTCCTGTTGCTTTTCTGCCCTGCCCCCAGATGTCCCTACCGCTCTGTAATGTGCGGTTTGTTCTCTGCACTCTCCGAGGTGGTCCCTACGGCTTCCCTACTGTCTGAATTTTCCTCTGCCCTCTCCCCAGGGCTGCGTACTGCTCTGCTACGGTCCTGTTGCTACTATGCCCTGTCCCTGGAGGTCCGAACTTCTCCACTACAGTCCTGTTGATTCTCTGCCCTGTCCCTGGAGCTGCCTATATAGCCCCCTATGGTCACATTATTTCTCTTCCCTGTCAACAGGGGTCCTGTGGCTACTCTGGTCTGTCTCCAGAGGTCCCTAATGCTCCCTACTGTCACTTTGCTCCTCTGCCCTGTCCCCAGAGGTCCCTACTGCCCCCTAGTTTCCTCTTGGTTTTCTGCCCTGGCCCCAGATGTCCCTACTTCTCTGTAATGTACTCTTTGTTCTCTACACTCTCCGCGATGGTCCCTACTGCTTCCCTACGGTCCGAATTTTCATCTGCCCTGTCCCCAGAGGTCCCTACTGCCCCCTAGTTTCCTCTTGGTTTTCTACCCTGGCCCCAGATGTCCCTACTTCTCTGTAATGTACTCTTTGTTCTCTACACTCTCCGCGATGGTCCCTACTGCTTCCCTACGGTCCGAATTTTCCTCTGCCCTGTCCCCAGGGGTCCGTACTGCTCTGCTACTGTCCCGTTGCTACTATGCCCTGTACCCAGAGGTCCGAAGTTCTCCACTACTCTCCTGTTGATTCTCTGCCCTGTCCCTGGAGGTGTCTATATAGCCCTCTATGGTCACATTATTTCTCTGCCCTGACCCAGGGGTCCTGTTGCTTCTCTGGTCTGTCTCCAGAGCGCCCTACTGCTCCCTACTGTCACTTTGCCTCTCTGCACTGTCCGCAGTGGTCCCTAATGCTTTCCTACCATCTCGCTGCTCTCCTGCCCAGTCGCCAGGGGTCCCCATTGTCCCCTTGCTTCTCTGCCCTTTCCCCAAAAATCCCCCCTGCTGCCCTCCTGACGCTTTTTGCTCTTCTGTCTTGTGCTTGGAGGTCCCTACTGCCCTCCTACTGTACTGTAGCTTCTCTGCCCTCCCCTCGGGTATCCATACTACTCCCCTACTGTCCTGTTGTTTACTACCCTGACTCCCGGGGTCCCTACAGCCCCGTATTGTCCTGTTGCTTCTCTGCCTGTCCTTATAGGCCACTTCTGCTCTCCTCCTGACTCATTTCTTCTTTGTCCTTTTTCTCATTGTTCCCAGTCCTTCTGTGCTCTGTCCTCAGAAGTCCTTACTGCCCCTACTGTCCTCTTGCTTCGCTTCCCTCTCCGTGGAGTACCCTACTGCTCGCCTAAAGTTCGACTGTTTCTCTGCCCTGTCCCCAAAGTCCAAAGTGCCCCCTGAAGGTCCTATTGTTTCTCTCTACTGTCCCCAGAGTTCCCCTCTGTTCCCCTACTGTCCCGTTGCTCCTCTGGCCTCTGCCCGGGGGTCTCTCTTACTCCCCTACTCTCCCGTTGCTCCATGGCCCATTTCTAGAGGTCCCTACTGCTCCCTACTGCCCCCTTGCATCTCTGCCAAGTACCTGAAGGTCCCGACTACTCCCCTACTATCCCGTTGCTTCTCTATCCTGCCATTAGGGTTCCCTACTGCTCTCCTACTCTCAGCTATCTTTTCAGCCCTGTCCTCATGGGTCCATACTGCTCCCCTACTGTATAGTTGCTTCTCTGCCCTGTCCCTGGAGGTCCTCCTCTCCTCATGTTGCTTTTATGCCCTGTCCCTGGAAGTCCCTACTACTCTCCTACTGATCCCTTGCTGCTCTGCACTGTCCCTGGAAGTCCCTACTGCTCCATGCTATCATGTTGCTTTTCTCCCAGTCCCCGGTGGTCCCTACTGCTCCCCTAGTATCCCGTTGCTTCTCTGCTCTGTCCCAGGTGGAGTCACTGTGCCCTATTCTCCTGCTGCTTCTCTGTCCTTTCCCTAAGGGTCCTTACAGCACCGCTAATGTCCCTTGCTCCTCTAACTTGTCCCCGTGGGTCCCTACTCCTCTCCTACTGTCGGAGTGCTCCTCTGCCTTGTTCCCAGAGGTCACTACCGCAGCCCAACGGGTCCTTTGCTCGTCTGCCCTATCCCTGGTGGTCCCTACTGCTTCCCTACTGTATCATCCTCTGCCCTGTCCCCAGAGGTCCTTACTGCCCCCTAGTGTCCTCTTGCTTTTCTTCCCTGCCCCTGGATGTCCCTACTGCTCCGTAATGTGCGGTTCGTTCTCTGCACTCTCGGAGGTGGTCTCTACTGGTTCCCTACTGTCCGAATTTTCCTCTGCCCTGTCCCCAGGGGTGCTGTTGCTTCTCTGGCCTGTCTCCAGACGTCCCTAATGCTCCCTACTGTCACTTTGCTTCTCTGCACTGTCCCAGTGGTCCTTAATGCTCTCCTACCATCTCACTCTTCTCCTGCCCAGTCCCAAGGGGTCCAGACTGTCCCATTGCTTCTCCCCCTTTTACCCAAAATTCACTCCTGCAGCCCTCCTGACCCTTTTTTTCTTTTCTGACTTGTCCTTGGAGGTCTCTACTGCCCTCCTACTGTACTGTTGCTTCTCTGCCCTGCACTCAGGGCTCCATACTACTCCCCTACCATCGTGTTGTTCCACTACCCTGACCCCCGGGGTCTGTACTGCCCCGTATTGTCCTGTTGCTTCTCTGCCTTGTCCTTAGAGGTCTCTTCTGCTCCCCTCCTGACCCATTAATTCTTTGCTCTGTTCCTCAAGGTTCCTACTGCTCCCTTACTGTCCCATTGCTTCTGTGCACTGTCCTCCGAAGTCCTTACCGCCCCCTACTGTACTCTTGCTTCTCTTTCCTCTCCCTGGAGTTCCCTACCGCTCGCCTACTGTCCCACTGCTTCTCTTCACTGTCCCCACAGTTCCGAAGTGCCCCCTGAAGGTCCTATTGTTTCTCTCTACTGTCCCCAGAGTTCCCCTCTGTTCCCCTACTGTCCCGTTGCGTCTCTGCCCTCTGCCCGGGGGTCTCTCTTGCTCCTCTACTTTCACGTTGCTCCTTGACCTATTTTCTAGAGTTCCCTACTGCTCCCTACTGTCCCGTTGCTTCTCTGACATGTACCTGAACGTCACTACTCTCGCATACTATCCCGTTGCTTCTCTATCCTGCCCTCGGGGATCCCTGCTGTTCTCCCATTCTCTCCTGTCTTCTCTGCCCTGTCCTCGTGGGTCCCTACTGCTCCCTACTGCCTCCCTGCTTCTCTGCCATGTATCTGACGGTCCCTACTGCTCCCCTACTATCCCATTGCTTTTCTATGCTGCTCTCGGGGATCCCTACTACTCTCCTACTCTCTACTATATTCTCTGCCCTGTCCTCGTGGGTCCCTGTGTTCCCCTAATGTATATTTGCTTCTCTGCCCTGTCCTTGGAGATCCCCATTTCCTCATGTTGCCTTTATGCCCTGTCCGTGGAAGTTCCTACCACTCTCCTACTGTTCCCTTGCTGCTCTGCCCTGTCCCCGGATGTCCCTACTGCTCCATACTATCCTGTTGCTTTTCTGCCCTGTCCCAGGTGCTCCTTACTGCTCCCCTAGTATCCGGTTGCTTCTCTGTTGTTTCCCCGGTGGTGCCACTGCACCCTACTGGCCTGTTGCTTTTCTGTCCATTCCTCGGGGGTCCTTACTGCCCTGCTACAGTCCCCTTCCTTCTCTACCCTGTCCCCAGGCGTCCCTACTGCTCCCCTACTGCCCCGTTGCTCCTCTGCCCAGTCCCCGGTGTCCCCACTGCCCCCTACTGTCCTGTTGCTCTCTGTCCTGTCCCCGGGATTCTGTACTGCACTGTCCTGTTGCTCTTCTGCCCTGTCCCTGGAGGTCCCTACTGCTCTATAATCTCCCGTTTCTTCTCTGCACTGTCCGCAGAGGTTACTACTGCTTTCCCACTGTCCTGTTGCTATTCTGCCTTGTCCTCGGGGGGCCCTAATGTCCCCCTACTACCCTGCTCCTTCTTTGCCCTGTCCCTGGGGGTCCTTACTGCCTCCTACTGTCCTTTTGCTCCTATGCCCTGTCCCCAGAGATGCCTAATGCTCCCCTACTGTCCCGATGCTCCTTGGCCCTGTCCCCTGTGGTCCCTACTGCCTTCTACTGTCCCGTTGCTTCTCTCCCCTGACCTCGGGGATCGCTAGTGTTCCCCTACTGTCCAGCTGTTTCTCTGCCCTGCCCTGGGATTCCCTACTGCTCCCCTACTGTCCCTGGGGGGCTCTACTGCCCCCTACTGTTCTGTTGTTTCTATGCCCTGTCCCCAAAGGTCTCTCCTGCTTGCCTCTTGTCCCGTTGCTCCTCTATCCTATAGCCTCCTATTGTCCCATAGCTCCTCTTCCTTCACCGCGGAGGTCCTTACTGTTCACATGCTCTTCTGCCCTGTCCCCAGAGTCCCTACTGGTCCGTTGCTACTCTGCACTGTCCCTGGATGTCCCTATTGCTCCCTACTGGCACGATGCTTCTCTGCCTTATCTCCTGGGGTCCCTAATCCTCCCCTACTGACCTGTTCCTCTTCTGCCCTGTCCCCGGGGGTCCCTACTGCCCCGTACTGGCCTGTTGCTGCTCTGCACTGTCCCCAGAGGTCCCTACAGCTCCATTACTGTCCATCTGCTTCTCTGCCCATTCCCTGGTGGGCTCTACTCTTCCCCTACTGTATTATTGCTTCTCCACCATCCCCAGAGGTACCTAATGCCCTCTAGTGTTCTGTTGTTTTTCTGCCTTGTCCATGGAGGTCCCTACTATTCCCTTAATGTCCCACTGCTTCTCTGCCCTGTCCCACAACGTCCCTACTGCCACCCTGCTGTCCTGATGCTCCTCTGCCCTGACCCGGTGGGCCCTACTGTTCCCCTACTTTACTGTTGCTCCTCTGCCCTGTCTCCGGAGGTCCCAACTTCTCACATACTGTCCTGTTGCTTCTCGGCCCTGTCACAGAAGGACCCTACTGCTTCCCTCCTGTCCCGGGAGGTACCTACTGTGCCCCTTCTGTCCCGTTTCTTCTCTTCCCTCTCCCCAGAGGTGCTTTCTCCTCCCCTACTGTCCTGTTCCTTCTCTGCGCTGTCCTCGGGGCTCCCTACTGATCCCCAACATTCCTGTTATTCCTCTGCCCTGACCCTGAGGTCCCTATTGTCCAGTACTCTCCCAGTGCTTTTCTACCTTGTCCCTGGAGATCACTGCTGCTCCTGTACTGTCCCATTGCATCTCTGTGCTGTCCCCGGGGTCCCTACTGCTCCCCTCCCATATCGTTGCTCTTCTCCCCTGTCCCTGGGTTTTCTACTACTCAACTACTCTCCCGTAGCTTCCTTGTCCTGTCCGCGGGGATCCCTATTTCTCTGCTACGGTAACATTGCTCCACTGTCCTGTCCCTGGAGGTCCCTACTGCTCTCCTACTGTCCCAGTGCTCCTCTGCCCAGTCCCTGCGGTTCTGTATTACTCCCCTTCTGTGCCGTTGCTGCTCTGCCCTGTCCTCAAAGGTCCCCTCTGTTCCCCTAACATCCCATTGCTTCTCTGCCCTGTGCCCGGGGGTCTCTACTTCTAGACATATTGATTGTCCCATTATTTCTCTGTCCTGCCCCAGGAGATCCCTACACCTATTGTACTGACCCATTGTGCCTCTGTCCTCTCCCCAGAGGGTCCCTGATGCCCCTATTGTCCCATTGCTTCTCTGCACTTTGTGCAGAGGTCCCTACTGCTCCCCTACTCTCCCGTTACTCCTCTGCCCTGTCACAGAGGACCCTTCTACTCCCCTGCTGACCCTTTGCTTCTCTGCCCTCTCCCCAGGGGGCCCTTCTGCTCCCCTATTGTATCTTGCTACTCTGCCCTGTCCCCGGGCTCCCTACTACTCCCCTACCTTCCTGTTGTTTCTCTACCCTGACTCCCAGTGCCCCTACTGCCCCATACTGTGCAATTAGTTCTCTGCCCTGTCCCTGGACGTCACTACTGCTTCTCTAATGTCCGATAACTTATCTCCAAAGTGCCAAACACGCCATTCCTACGGCTGTGGCTACACCTGCCCTTTGCCCCAAGCCTTGCAATAAACCTGACCCGAACGCCAACCGCTGCTCTAACATTCACCATGGACCGGCATCGCAACGTGGGCATTAAAGTCAGCCTAGCTATAGCCGGAGCCCTAACCGGAACCCTAGGCCCGATTCCATATCTAAAACTAACCCTAGCCCCCCAGCTGGCCCCGAAAAGAAAACGAGGGAGACACTCATCCCTAGGCCCGATTTCAGCGAGGCCTGCCTTCCTCGGCTCTTTTTCTACCCTTAGGACGGCCATAAAACAAGCCCCAGAGCTGACCACGACCTCCAGCCTCACAGGCCGGGGCACCCAAGGCATAAGCACATCTCGGGCCCTCAGTCTCACTCTAATACACAGGGGAGGCCCCAGACCTAGTCTGAAGCTTAATCCTCAGCCTCTCCTTCACGTTCCCGCTAGCCAGCGGCAAATCCACAGCCCTGAGGCCGAGCCTGGCCCTCGGAAACGTCTGACGTGCCAGCCATAGGTCTGCGGCTATACCTGCTCCTTGGCCCAAGCTTTGTAATAAAACTGACCTGAACGCCAACCGCCGCCCTAACAGTCACCATGGACATGCTTCGCAACATGGGCTACAAAGTCAGCCTAGCTATAGATGGAGCCCTAACCATAACCCTAGGCCCAATTCCATTACTAACCCTAACCCTAGCAACCCAGCAGGCCCCGAAAAGTAAACAAGGAAGAAACAAACCCCTAGCACCGATTTCAGGCTCGCCTGCCCTACTCGGCTCTTTTTCTACACTTAGGACGGTCGTAAAACAAGCTCAAGAGCTGACCACTATCTCCAGCCTCACAGGCCCATGCACCCCAGTCCTAAGCACATCCCGGGACCTCAGACTCACTCTAATACACAGAGGAATCCCCAGACCTGGACTGAAGATTAGTTCTAAGCTTCTGCTTCACGTTCCCGCTAGACAGCGGCACATCCACAGACCTAAAGGCAAGCCAGGCCATCGAAAGGGCCCAACGTGCCAAGTCCTAGGGCTGCGGCTACACCTGCCCCTTGCCCCAAGCCTTGCAATAAACCTGACCTGAACGCCAACCGCCGCCCTAATATTCACCATGGACCTGCTTTGCACACTGGGCATGAAAGTCAGCATAGCTATAGTCGAAGCCCCAACCCTAAGCCTAGGCCACATTCCATTTCTAACCCTAAACCTAGCCCCCCAGCTGACCCTGAAAAGAAAACTAGGGAGAAGCTCATGCCTAGCCCCGATTTCAGCCTCGCATGCCCTCCTCGGCTCTTTTTCTACCCTTAGGACGGCTGAACAACAAGACCAAGAGCTGACCACGACCTCCAGCCCCACAGGGCCGGGCACCCAACGCCTAGGCACATACTGGGCCCTCAGCCTCACTCTAATACACAGGGGAGCCCATGGACTTAGTCGGAAGCTTAGTTCTAAGCCTCTACTTCACTTTCCCGCTAGCTAGCGGCACATCCACAGCTCTGAAGCAAAACAACGCCTTACAAAGTGCCCGACGTTGCACTCCTCGGCCTGCTCTCCACCTGCCCCTTGCTCCAAGCCCTCCAATAAACCTGACAAGAACGCCAACCGCCGCCCTAACAATCACCACGGACCTGCTTCGCAACCTGGGCATCAAC
>PVKB01008384.1:0-17326 GCA_004027205.1 Ctenodactylus gundi | reverse complement strand
AAAAAAAAAAAAAAAAAAAAACAGTGGCTACAGGATGGACAGCCTGCCTTAAGTTTTATCTCTAAGATTATTTGTCAGAGAACATCACCAAAAAAACCAGAATGAAATAGATATGTTATTTATTTATGCTATTTATTAATATTTCCCTACCTTAGCATTACCATTTGAAAATACTACCCCAACAAAGGCTGTCTTAGATATCAGTACATGTTGATGACTCAAAATTGTATTGCTTATTGAAAAATGACATAAGCTGGGCATGGTGGTATAAGCCTGTAATCCCAGCACTCAGGAGGCTGAAGCAGGAAGACTGACATGAGCTCCTACAGAATGAGAATGAGATCCTGTCTCAAAACAAAACAAAAAAAACCCTATAAAATGAAAATAATTTCCTAATATTCTGATTAATTTAAATGTGGGTCATTAAGAAGACACAGAGATATTTTAATTCTATCCACTTAAGTCAACTCAACCCAAAGTTCCCAAGATTTCCAGAATTTTAGGCTTCTTATTGATACAGTGCACACATACATCCAATACAATCTTCTGTATCATCGTTTTTCTTTTCCTTTGTTTTGTTTTGTTTTGTTTTTGAAACAGCGTCTCACTCTGTGGCACAGGTTGTTCCTGAACTCACTATGAAGCCCAGGCTGGCCTTGGATTCACAGCAACCCTTCTGCCTCAGCCTCCCAAGTGCTGGAATGACAGGCGTGCGCCACCACACCCAGCTTTTATGTGGTGCAGGGGAATTGAACTCAGGGCCTTGAGCTTGCAAGGCAAACGCTTTAACCTCTGTGCCACTCCTCCTGCCCCATATCACAGTTTTAATAACTCACCAGATTTCTCCTGTATCTCCATACTCTTGGAAAGTTTGTAGTTCTCGCTTATAGACAGCATTCCAACTACAATAAAATGCAAAATGTCATTATGCAATTAAACTGTATTATGACTTAAATGTTTCCGATATATCACAGACAGCTTAAACATCTCTAATAATGTGGTAAGTGCGCAGAGTTCAATTTCATAACATCGTTGGCTTAAAAGAAAGAAAAAAGTAAGCAACAAAATAATAAAGGCAAGCAAAATAAGTTTATAAATGTAAAGAATTTAGAACATCAAGTGGTGCAAACCTACAATCCCGGCACTTGGGAGGCTGAGGTAGAATTACTCTCGGTTAAGGTCAGCCTGGGCTACAGAGAGTTCAGGACCACCCTGGACTAAAGCGAGACCCTATCTCAAAAAAAATTATAGACTCTCCGATGCATAATAAATGTTACATAAATTTTAGCTCTTTTTTTGTAGTACTGATGTTGAACACAAATCTTTTTTTAATTTTTGATTTTGTGACACAGTCTCACCTAATCATGAAATTGCCCAGGCTGGGAACAAACTTGTGATCCTCCAGCCTCAACCCCCAGGCTGTGATTACAGGCCTGTGCCATCACGTATGGCTAAAAATTTCAGCTCTTAAAAAAGTATGAAGACAAATGTTATAGGGGTAGCTCAGTGATTAGAGCGATTGCCGAAGAAGTGCAACGCCCCATTTTGATGCCAGCACCATCTAATAGCTAGGTGCAGTGGTGCATGTTGGTAATGCTTGCACTCAGAAGGCTGGGGCAGGAGGATTACTTTGAGTTGGAGGCCAGCCTGGGCTACAAAGTTTAGGACCAACCTGGACTACACAGCAAGACTCTATGAACAAAAAGAAGAAGGAAGAAAAAGAAGAGGAGGAAGAAGAAGGACATAATTATCAGCTGGTTGGGAGGCACAGACCTATAATCCTAGCACGATGGTAGGTGCAAGCAGGAGGATCACCACTTCAAACCCAGCCTGGTCAAATTAGCAACTTTGTGAGACTCTACCTCAAAACAAAACAAAACAAAACAAAAAACAAAACAAAAAATGGGCTAGGGATATAGCTCAGTGTGAATGCTCTGAGCTCCATTTCCAGTATCAAAAAAAAAAAAGAGGCAATTATCGAAATCATCTTAAGTCCAAGATCTAAGTCTGAAACTCGACTGTGCAAGTATAGAGTTGTTACCAAATATTAGGTCTTCAAAGTGCAGGTACAGGACTCTCTACCAGTACGGGGTTTGTTCACGGAGGAACCCAGATGTAAAATGTTCCCAAAACGTTCTTCCTCTAACTTCTCCATGATACCGCTCATCCTGAGGGTTCCCCACAACCAATCACCCGCCTGTCATCTCGGCAAACAATTACTTAACTACTTAGGGGCAGATCACTTTCTAATGGCCCACTGTCTCCTTGCTCCCTCCTTGGGTCGTCCTGCGCTCCCATCTCCAGCACTATTTGCCAACCTCACCCTATCTCCCTTTCTCCCAAGCCTGTTCCCCGCTCAACAACCCTTCAAGGCATCCCCTTCAGAGCCCTTCCCGTGCCCCACAAATCCCCTAAGCTCCAATTCCTTGGAAAACTGGGTAACTGCCCTCAAAGTGGCTCCTGGGGAATCCCTTTTTCAAATCCCATTAACCTCCCCCAAGGCGGCTTTTCAGCCGTCACACCCCCTTCTGTCACTCCGCCAAGGCTCCCCCAAAATCAGGGGGGTCCGGGGACTCTTGAGATCCAACCCCGCTGTCCTCTTCCGGCGTTCAGGCCCGGCATCACTGTTCAGTCTCCCCTGCGCCGCGCAACACTCACTGCTCTCGAGTCCCCAGCACCTACGGAACGAAGCCAGACTGTCCTCCATCGGACTGTCTTCTCGAGACCGTGCGGCAAAGGCAGCTCCGCTATCGCCCTCGTCAGCGTCAGCACTAGCGCTCATTTCCGGCGGGACCCGTTCAGCTGAAGGGGCTGCCATAGAGATGCTGTAGGGGCAGAGCGGACACACGGTCCTGGCACCTCTAGGCAAAGGGCGGCCACCTCTCTACTGCTCTGGAGCAGCGGGCGCTGTTCTGGGCAAAAGCCACTGCTTGTCTCTGGTCCCCGCCTGGCAGTTGGCTTTACGTGGCTCAGCAGAATTTGCTGTGTCCCCTACTACGTTTTACCCACTAAAACACAAACACGCCAAGTGGGTAAAACACAAACACGCCAAGGTTTGGAATAATCAATAGAGGTAATGGTTTGCTGCTCAATAGCTCCTTCTACCTGTGCTGGAGCCTCTTGTGCCTCGGCAGTTAGAGATCCAGGGGAATTAGGGCTGGAAGGTCCTGGAAGGAGAGTAAACTAATGTCCTATTAATACTCTTTCCTTGGCTTGCCCGTCAGCTTTAACGCTACTGAGCACATTAAGGCTCTGAGAAATTCTGCAAGTTGGTTCTTTAAAGATATTTATTTCTTTATTTTGAGACAGGGTCTAAGTTGGTAAATTGTCCAGGCTGGGCTAGAACTTGCAATCCTCCGGGCTCAGCCTCCCAGAGTGCTGGGATTCGCGATTTGCACCCCTGGGCCTGGCTTCGGAGTGTGTTTCCTATGGGTGCACCCATTCTTTTCCAGCTGAACTGTTTTGCCTCCCTAAACTCTTCCCTCCTGGGATGCTCATGGACCAAGTGGTGCCACCTGAGGCCTCTAGAGAAAGCAGACGCGGAGGGAGAAGGGCACGTGGTGGGGGAGGGAGTGGGGGGGGGGCCCTGCCCATGCACTTGCTGTTCAAGGCCGCGCCCCTATGGGAGATGCACCCCGCCAAGCCTCACAAATCCCGGGCCAGTGCGACCCCGCCCAGTCCTCCAGACGCCCCACCCTGAGAGTCTGATTTCATCTCCTTTTACTGTTGGCTTCATTGTGCCCCGAGCCCCTTCTGCCAGCCCTTTCTCTGTGGAGACGAGGTCCTGCAAGTCCTCAATCACACAGGCGGGGCTCCACCTTACCATTCTCCCGCCTCAGTCTCCCAGAGTCCTGGGACCACAGGGTGCGTGCACCACCACGCTCACTTCCCTGTCTCTTCCCCCACTTCTCCCCTGGAAGCGCCGGCTGGCTCTAGGCCCAGTGAGCCCTCCACATCCTCTCTTTGGAGACGAGGTCTTCCCCAAGCCCCGCCGCCCCAAGGCCGGGCACGTGCCTGCGCTGCACACTCTCCGGCGGGACTCCCTATGTGAGCCGGCTGCCCAGGGTGTCTTAGAGGCACCGGCTGCTTCTGCAGCTTCCTATTTATTTCTTCATCATGGCGTCCAACAGCGCCTTGGGGCACAACGGTGGGCCTGGGGGAGCAGGGTTCCCCAGTCCACAGGCCAGTGGGGCAGGGCCTGGAGGGAGGGCCCGGGTCGCCAGCTGCGGGGAACTGGTTAACGGGACGCGCCCAGGGTGCGACAGGGCCTCCCTGCTGAACAGAGGGTCTGAGGACATCCTGGGCACACCCCTGGAATGCACTGCCAGCCAGCCGCCCCCACCCCACCCCCCGTGGGCAGGCCTTCGATCCGTCGCTCTGCAAGCAGGAGGGTGGCAAGGCCAAGCCCAGCCTGGGCCACTCAGGGACTTGGCAAGACCCTATCTCAAAAGAAGGCCCTGGGCTGTACTGATGAAAGAAAACAAAGGAAGAAAGAGAGGAAGGAAAGATAGAACATAGGTTGCATGCCCAGACTCAAGACTCCAGGCAAACTTTTTGTAGTTGGGAGACTCCCAGGGGACAGGAAGTGGCTCCCTGCCTCCCCAGTGCACAGGTCCCCAACAGACTGGGTCAGGCAACCCCTTAGCGTCAAGGAACTGGCCGCTGGCGCAGGCGTCTCCAGCCACCTCCTGGTGGAGAGGTCCTCAGGTCCAGCTCTAGCTCGGGACTCCAGAGCCCCACCCCAGGGGCAACAGGTCCCTGCAGGGCGAGGGTGGGAACAGTCTTCCTGGCCTCTTGGGGACCTGACTGCCTGACAGCTGAGTGCTGCTGGGAGCTTGTGGGACCAGCCCCAAGTCCCAGGGAGACTGGGACAGGGGGGGCATTCAGACAGCTCAGGCTGTACATTCCTCCTGGTGGCTCCAGTCAAGTCCTGCCCAGCTGGCTCTGAGCTAGCCCGGGGCTGCCCTCAATGGTCACCAGTACTGACTTTCCCTGGAGAGAGGGGAGCATGCCGTGCATGCATGCGTGCGTGCGTGCGTGCGTGTGTGTGTGTGTGTGTGTGTGTGTGGTATCTGTTGGGAACTGAGCCCAGGGCCTTTGAGCTACATCCCAGTGGTCTTTTTATTCTTTGGTTTTAAAACAAAGTCTCACTAAGTCACTAATTTGCCCAGACTGGGCTCGCATTTGCCACCCTCCTGCCTCAGCCTCTCTGAACGCTGGGCCTACAGCCCTGCACCAGCATGCCCAGCGTTTCGGAACATCTGACCAACCACTCCCTGTTCCAGTGCCAAGTGCCAGGCCTGGACACCAGTTATAGCTCTGGACACACGCTGACACAGAGCAGTCCCAAACTCCTGGCTGGGGGATCTTGTCCAAGCACAGGCTCTGACGCCCACTGGGCACTTCTCACTGACCCCCTAGGGTGCACAGGCTGCTGGTGAGGGGCTCACAGTGTGAGCAGCGCAGGTCCAGACCAAAGCGTATGGACATGGCCCTTTCCACCTCCCTCCCGTGCCTTGCTGCGCATGCAGTAGGCGCCCAGTAAGTGCACGTGGACTCCAAATGGCATGCCCAATTCTGGATCTCTCTGTGGCTGGGCAACTCTGCATATCTGCCTGCGTCGGGCTACTCACAGGCTGACAGATGCATCAGAGCCCCAGGACCCCTGGAGGAACCCCAAAGAACCAGGCACGCAGAAGGTTGATCAAGTGCAACCTGAGTGCAACATGGCTTAGCCATGTATGGAGATTTTACATTTCTAATGAAACTTTTAAGTCACACTGAAAGAGGTGAAAGCAGCAAAACAAAGTTGAATATTTTCTTGAATAAAATAAATTCAAAGGACGATGATTTGAGCCAGGGGTGTGGCCGAGTGGTTAGAGCTCTTGCCTAGTGCGTGCCAGGCCCTGGGGCCCTGGGTATAAAGCTGAGAGTGATGGCGTACACCAGTCATCCCAGTACTCAAAAGGCTGAGGCAGGAGTATATAAAATCTCATAATCCCTTTGGGAAACTTCCCAATACACATACTTTGGCTCAAGGGCCTGAGTCCGACTCCTTTGACGGTGTGAGACTGTTGCAAAATCCACAAAAATCCCCCACACAGGGGCTCTGGAACGGGAACCCTTTGGATCTATACAAGGAAAAAACTATTTTTAGCTATATTTGTGACAATTAAACACTGCTTTGAGGCAAAAAAAGCAATCTCCAGAGTAAAAAATTAGAAGCATGTACAATAACCATAGTATAAGCTGTGCTCTAGAAACTGGTAACAACGGTAAACATCTTCCATGGGTGTCTAAGAAGCCTAGTCCTGCTGCTTATGGAAAGCCTCAGGCACCAGGCAGATTTTACTGACCATCTACTGTCTGTGCCAATCACACTCTTGAGAGTCCGAAGCCAGGGCGGTGGTGCAATACGAGACACAGGAAGCTGAAGTGGCGAAACTGCAAATTAAAGACCAGCCTGGGCTACACAGCAAGTCTGAGGCCAGCCTGAGCTAGTGAGAGACCCTGTCTCACAAAACACATACACAAGAAAAACATTTTGAGAAATATGTAAGGATGTATATAGGGTGCAGGCCTCTGATCCCATGCCACTCACCCTGCAAAATAGATCAAGATTATGCAGCAGTTCCCCCCACCCCCGCCACATACACTTAACTACTGTTTCATTTTTGGAGGTTTTGGTTACCCAGTCAGTCAAGATCTAAAAGTCCTAAATGGGAAATTCCTGAAAAAAGCCATTCTTAAGATATAACTGTATGCTATCCTGACTAGTGCAATGAAACATCCCCCCACCCCACCTGGAGACCCAAATCACCCCTTGATTCAGGGTATGCACATAGTACTTGTTACCTACCTGTCAGAGGCAGAGGAACAGAGCCTGGAGTCACCAGACCAACTGTCTTGTGAGAGTGTCGACATGTGTTCAAGTCACCTTATCTTAATTAGTAATAAACCCAAAACACAGGCGTAGTGATGCTAATACAAGCAGCATTAACTGGGGGCCATGGGCCCTTTCTCTTCCACTTGCTGCAGGGCCCCTCCCTTTGCTCATCACTCCCCTGAGCTCACTGGATCCTAGCAACATCCCAGGGGCCAAGCCCAACCCCCTAGGACCTACCATAAGGCCAGGAAATAGCGGTCACGATAAGGGAAATCCCAACTAGGACCCTCATGCCTGTCGATTTCCTGGAGCTCACTAAAGGTTCCTACATAGGGACAGCATCCTGGGCATACAATGATAATGGAATAAATTATGAGACATGCCTAAAATCTGGGGAAAAGGGATTTAAATTCAAACAAATCCATTTCTGAGGGGATGCCATACCACACTGTTGGTGGCACTCAGCGTGCTCTTGCCTTCATAAGCTTCACTGCTGTCCACCTTGCCAAGTGGGCACACCTCTAATTCAAGAGTCCTGACCCAGGGGCCCTTCTGCCAGCGGCTCTGAGCCTCGGACCAGCCTCATGACACCTTCCTGGACACTCAGGATGGAGTACTATCAGAATAACAGGCAGGTATGCTCACAGGCAAAATAAGCAAGATGCGCTCCGAGGGCCACGACTGGCAGGCTCCCGACCACCCTCAGACCTCAGAGCCGTGCGGTCAACTGAGTCAATCTGTGCTTACGAGATGACACCTAGCATACAGAATTCCCGCGCCAAGGGCCTCTCACGTGCCTCCTCGATATGTGAGATGCCTGGCTGTCTGCCCACCCGGTCAGCATGACTCACTCACAGCAGACGTCATGTGGGTGTTTCCAAGAACACAGAGACGAGTGATCAGCACTCACAAACGTACTTGCCCTTGAATTCCAGTCACACTAGGTACAACTTTGCTTCTGAAACAGTTTGGAAGACAACTCGCAGACCCTTTCGTTCTCGGCATTTACGGCTTTTTGGACTTCTTGTACTTCCCTCTTGCAGACCGGAGGGAGGGAGTCAGGTTCTCCTTTGGATTCTGACTCACCGAAGCTGTCGTCGCCGCCATCACACACCTCAGTCATCCTTGTAGTCCTACAAGCAGCAGTAGCAACAAACTCAAGCCATTTGTCTTTACCACAGACGAGCTGAGCAACAGTACTATCGAATGACTTGTGTGTGTGCATGTGTGTGCGCACGTACATGTGTCTCTGTGCATGCGGGAGGGTAGTGGGGCCTGAACTGGTCCTACCACTGAGCTATATCTATTTCTATATCTATATCTATTTTTTAATTTCCAGATAGGGTCTCTGTGAAGGTGCCCAGGCAGAACTCAAACATGCAGTTCTCCCGAAGTCTCCCAAAATGCTGGGAACACAGACTGGCTACACATTATAATTTATAAGAAAGTTGGTAGCCTTAGTAAGACAGATATTGTAGTTCACTGATCTTAATGCTACTGAATAATAAATCTGGGGGACAATCCTCTGCCTGGATATTGGGAGCTTTAACTCCTCTATCCTTTATTTCTAAATAAAGACCTATTATTCTAAATAGTAATAATAATAATAATAACAATAGTAATGATAATAATGTATCTATATAATTCTGCAATTGCTTTTCTAAAAATGAGTAACAAAATTTACAGTAAGACAAACTAAGAACCACTAGTAATTTGAAAATTACCATACTGGAAATATGAAAGTGCACGTTTGTGTACACTCACACACAGGTATATATTAAATAAATATAAAATCATAAAATCATTTAATCATATTGGCAAACAATAGTGGAAGCATAGCAAACTTTATGGAATAAAAGCTAGATGTAAATAAAAACTTATCAGACAATGAATATTAACAGAAATAAAAACAGAAAAGTGTTACTAAATAACCACTGAGAAGATTTTTTAAATAAATTTTTTAAGCTGAGAAAAAAATAACTTACACATACCTCAAAATCATCTTCAAAACTGGCAGAATATTCATTAGCTCTTGCATTCTCTAAGTCAGAGTCTTCCTTTTCAATTTCCTAGAGGAAAAATACCACCTAAAAATGTAATCAAAAGCTTGAACACTGCAAATACTTTAGGAATTTATGTTTTCTAAGATTCATTCGATGTTCCTAATTTCAAAATGTATATATAACATGACATAACCAATCTTTACAATCTTGTAAGAAATATTCTTCTAGAAAGAAAGATACTGTACATTTAAGAGAACTAGAAGGATTCAACATAAGTGAAAAATGTTTGAGGACATAAAAACGTTTAACCAGAAATAAATATTGTATAATGCATACACATGTTAAAATCATATTGTACCACATTAACATGTACAATTTTATAATGTTACATGTAACAAACTGAAAATGTGGCTGAGAGACGGAAGCAGGAAGATTAAAAGTTTGAGCTCAGCTAGGCACCTGCAACTTGGCAATTCAGCGGTCCTTGTCTTTCAAAATGCAAAGGGCTGGGAAAGGCCCTGGATTCTACCTCCAGCACCACAAAAATACATAAATAAATAAATTAGTAAAGAAATAAAATCAGGATTTCTGGATAAGATGGTGGCCAGGTAGGATTCCACTCAGTGGCCCCTCACTGGTTCTTCCAAAAAACTGAGATAGTTTTTTTTTTTTTTAATTTGGACTGGAAGAATGGCAGAGTGGTTAAGCGCTTGCCTAGCAAAAGCACAGCCTGCCTGCATTTTCAGGGTGTGCAACTGAGCCCTCTCACCGCCTCACGTCCACCCCGCCTGCATTGTCACAGTGTGCAGCCGAGCCCTCTCACCGCAGACATCCCACAGACTGATAACATTACTTAAATATTTTAATGTCTACGGCTATACCACTATGAATGGGCCTGATCTCGTCTAATAAACGTTTAAAGCTATATATTCACTGTGTGTCCTGATCCCCCCTTGTAGTTTCCACCAACCTTCCACTCTCCCTCATTCTCTATGCTGCCAGGGCTAAGGACGCTGGCTCTGTGTGCTCCTGGCAGCGTGTCTACCTCTGCTTCCCTCTATGGCATGGGTAGACATACGGCCATCCAACCCCTCCTCCCACCCCATAACCAAGCCTGGCTTCAACACAAGGGCTTTCATTTGACAGCAAAAACAATTCACCTTCAGATCTCTTCTATTCTTGCATATTTGTTCTAGTCAAAAGAAATAATGACCACACACACACACACACACAGACAGACAGACACACACAGACACACACACACACACACACACACACACACACACACACACACGCAGTCAGTGTATGCGCAGGTATCGACCGACAAAACACAAGGCACGCATCCTTACCACAGTCTTCTCGCTGCCCGACTGCCGCACAGGTGGGCATTCCTCACGACTGTGCTGTTGAACAGAGGACAGCCACAATCGCCTCAGCACAGGCCACACTCCAAGAGACAAGACAATGCTGCCCCTGCCCCCTTAAGTTGCTGCCTGTTGCTCTTAGGTATAGAGATTACAGTGCTCTGGAATATTTGGTGCCGAGTTTTGTGGCTGGTGAACTGCAAAAATCAGAGGAAGTAACTAAACCTCTCTGTGCCTCAGCACCTACTATTTTTCATCGTAGCATCAAGAGGACTAGATAAAATGATGCAGATAAAGCGCTTATTATTGTTGCGTGTTAAATGCAAGGCTGATACTTTCCCAGGTGTACTTGCTCATGCTTGAGAGGTCTATCCCTTAGGCGTCACTGCCCAAGCTACTCAGGATCAAAACCAGTGACAATACATTGTCTACTTCCTGAGGAAACAAAGACTTCCCATGTCCGGTAGTAGGCACTCCCAAATGCTCAAGAAGTAGACTCAGACAAATCTGGTATTGATGCTATATTAACGTTATCCAATTGTAAGCCAAGCTGCACCTCCAGAGAGCATCAAGATCCCCTCTGTACACTTTCTTGGGAAAACAGAGCACACTTTGCACTTTCAGGCAGAAAAAAAAGGAATTTAAATATCTCAATAATTTCCATATTTAAAAGATACTATTTTAGATTTATTTGATTATACATGCTGTTAAAATCAATGTCTTTTTTTAAAAGACAGAATCTTGCTCTGTAGTCTAGGCTGGTCCTGAATTCACCACATAGCCCAGGCTGGCCTGGAACTCATGCCTCAGCCTCCCAAGTGCTAGAATTCCAGTTGTGTGATACCAAGTCTGGCTCACTTGGTTCTGGGTAATTAAATCCAGGACCCTGCATGTGCTAGACAAGCACTTTAACCTCAGTCCATGTCTTTTCACTTTTTTAATGGGACTACTAGAATATTTTAAATTCACAAGGTGACTCACATTATAATTCTAGTGAATAATTCCAACCTGGAGCATAGAGAAATAAAACTGGAGGATGTGAAGAAAAATTTAAAAATACATGATCTAAGTATCTTCATAGTTCCACAATTCTACTTCAAG
Organism: Ctenodactylus gundi; assembly: GCA_004027205.1. Classification (NCBI taxonomy): domain Eukaryota; kingdom Metazoa; phylum Chordata; class Mammalia; order Rodentia; family Ctenodactylidae; genus Ctenodactylus; species Ctenodactylus gundi. Next base: position 5,972 of record PVKB01008384.1, on the reverse strand, counting down.
AAATTTATCCTGAAGCAGGAGGAGGCACATCTGCATCAGGTGACCTAGAGAGATTTCTAAGAACTAGGAAAATGGCAGCTTCACAGTACACATCTATGTTTAGAACAAACAAAAGTAACATGTGAAACTGCCAAGTAGCCATATTGATCTTTGAAGACTAGAGGACAAAAATGCAGTCACTCTTTCTGTGGGAGGAGTATGGTGATCGCATATTGTGAGTGATCTGACCACCATGTTCTCAGCTGGACAAACTAAGTCTGCACAAGGTTGCCACAAGTGATCTCACTACAACTGCCTGTGCTGTGCGCGTACACAGAACACGAGATATGGAGAAATACAACACCAAACAGTGACAGGTGGTTATCTTTCAGTCACAAGTTTCACACAGCTATCAAAGAGGAAAAAAAATTCTTCAGAAATAATTCAAGAGAAGTCAAAATATGTTTGCCACTAAGCAGGGCGTGGTGGCGCAGGCCTGCGAGGCTGAGGCAGGTGAACTGATGAGAGTCCAAGGCCAGCCTGGTCTCCACAGTCAGTTCAGGACCAGCCTGGGCTGCAGAGTGAGACCCTGTCTCAAAAAAAAAAAAAAAAAAAAAACTTGCCACATTTAAAAATGAGTCCATCAGAATCATAACTCCACAGTATACTATTCTAGTTATTACAAATGCCATTTTTGTGATAATTATGAAGGTATAAAAAATGAAGTCTCTGAAGAAATACTGGCATGCTAAATGAAGAAAGCAACACAGTGCAATGACAGAGGGAACGCGAGGAGAAGTCTGTGAGGTGCATTAGCACAGCAGGGGTTTAGCAGCAAGCGACAGAGCAGCTCTCTGAGCCCAGGTTCTTGGTGGGAAGGTTCCTGATTCCTGACACTAACACAATTTGTTCACATTATAGGTCTTGTTTTGTTTTTTTTATGAGACAGGGTCTCACTCTGTAGTCCAGGCTGGTCCCGAACTCATTACGTAGCCTAGGCTGACCTCGAACTCACAGCAGTCTTCTTGCCTCAGCCTTCCAGGTGTGCACCACCACACCCAGCTTTGTTATAGGTCGACTGCAACTACTGTTTCTTGAAGTAGATTTACTAATTCATGTCTTTAGGAATTTAACTTTGCATCTAACTTGTCTCATCTATTAGCAAGAAACGGGTTTTACCTACTCTTCAAAGTAGGATGCGAATGTGTTTTATTGCAAATTGTCTATTTTTCCCCTCCATTTTGTGGGTTTTTGCCTCTCCTATGTTGGGGCTCTCATTAGGTACATATTCATTCAAATTGTTACAACTTCCTGTTGAACTAATTAATTACTTATAAAATTCCTGTCTCCAAATCTGTCTCGCCTGATGTCAGTGCAGTCTCTCCAGCTTTCGTGCAGCTGCCCTTGATGGTTTCTCTTGGGCCATCTTTTTACTTTCACTCGATTTCAGTCTTCTGATCTCAAGTGAGTCTCTAGGGTGCCTTCTGGGTTCTTCACTCAAACCACTGGCAAATGCATACGGTCGCCGACTCTGCTCTCAGGGAACAGGGCTCAGGAGCTGTGCTGCTTACTATTCAATGAAGTCTTCACGTTCTCACTGAGGACTGAGGACTCCCTTACCTTCCTTCTTGAGTCTTCATCTTTTCATTACTCCTTACTAAGTTCTCTGAAGACCTGTAAGACAAACAGGACCAAAATCAAAATTTACTTTTATAAAATAAAACATTTTTCATCTCAGTGAAGACTTGTATCAATATTTTGATGTTATTAAGAACTGCAATAGGCTGTTAAATCATGTCTGACTATATCTATGAATGCCAAAGTCTACCTGACATTTTCACTATTTCAGGAGTAATTGAAGATAGGAAACATCATCAGTAAGGAGAAGAAACCATGCAACATTATAATCTTTACTGTGTGTACAAATTTATATCCCTTAATGATTCTAGAAATTTTCCATATTTTTGGTCAATTCTGATTATATTTATCTCCTGAAAATATTCATATTTCAAAAAGATCTACACAAAAATATTTTCTATTTCTAATCCTATCTTGTATATTAGTTGGGACCCAAAACAATTTTCTCTTTTGTGTGTGAGGGCGGAGGGATTGAACACAGGGCCTTTGCTCTGGGCAACATTCCCAGTCCCTTTTTACTGTTCATTTGAGACAAGGTCTTGGGTGGGCTCGAACTTGCAAAATTCCTGCCTCTATCTTTTAAAGTTCTGAGATTAGAAGCCTGCACCACCAGGTCTACCTTAGAATAAATATTTTCATATTTCAAATTGATTCTCAATTTTACAATTTGTATTCACACTAATTCTACGTAACACACTGGTTAACAGATACACAAAATCAAGCAAGGCTGTCTTACACATTCTGGCACATTTACGGCGTAAAATCTAGGAACTTGGCTCCCTCAGTTGCAGTCCTAGCATTTTTCAAAATTGTAAACATTTGCCTAAGACACTTAGCATGAATTTTCCTAATGTATGAAAAAGAACTACCAGATATGGTTGCCAGAGAGAACAAAGTAAAACCTAGGTCTCAAGGCTGGGATGCACCCTGGAGGCAGAGCCACCTGCCTCAGGTACATAGATAGGGCCTTGGGTTCAATCTCTAGCACTGCAAAAATAAAAATCGAGGGCTAATATGCAAAATGATTCATACATAAATCCTAGCATGTAATCTTCACAAAACAGGTGTCAGCATCTTTATCTGACCCACAGGCTACCTCATGTCACTAGAGGAGGCAGCTATAAATTCCAGCCCAGGCTGGCAGACACCGTGCTCCCTGTGCCAGCAGAGGGCCAAGGCTGTGAGTTCCCTCCTTCCCTGGTGGGGCTCACAGCATAGACACACTACCCAGGAGTTCACATTAGGGAAAAGGCTGCAGCTGCTGCAGAGGCCAAAGCTTCAGGCAGAGGAGAAACCACTTGTGCATACTAAGGACTTCCAAACAAACTATTTTTCCCAAAGTGAATACTGGTTTCCTGAATTCATAATAGCAAATATTTAGAAAGCAAACTAGAACTACTAACTTATAAAAAGTTTCCAAGTTTCTCTAATATACCTAAATGATAATTTGGAGGGGTTAGATACAGAGAAAATGAAGTACGCTAAAATTTGTTTTCATTTGCTGCCTAAAATTAGGCCAAGAAAACAAAATCACTTCTTAAGCACGTTTTTTAGGCATCCTATGAGAATTATGTTATATTTCACAGCCAACAAAGCATATGTTTCTTACTGGTTCCAAGTCCCATCTCTTCTTAAATTTGAACCTCGATTTCTGCATTCACCACTCCGTCAACAAGAGAAAGAATTCCATAACTACTCAGTTGTACATCATAATAATTATAATTTATAAACTCTAAAACAAGTATGGATATAAAAATTAATATTACCACTTAATATAAAAGTATATTCTAAAATGATGATTTGGGGCTTGAGAAATGGCACAACATCTAAAAAGCTTGCATTGTAAGCTCAAGGCCCTTAGCTGATTCCCCAGCACCACATTAAGCTGTAATCCAGGGACTGAAGCAGGCTTATTGTCCTGAGTTCAACGATAGCCTGGGTTACATCAGAGAGTTCAGGACCAGCCTGGGCTACAGAGTGTGATCTTGTCTTAATAATAATAATAATAAAATTATTATTTTACTCGCTGCCTGTAGTAAATTGATAACTAATACAAGGAAAATGAAGAAAGTATGTCAAACACAATAGATACACAATACCTTGGTAAGTAAAGTATTATTGTTACCAACTTCATATAAGCAACATAATCATACTGATAAACTGAACAATTTCCTTGCACTGCTTAAAACTATGAACTTTCAAACATAGAATATGGCTATTTCACAGATCCATGAATCGACAGAAAAACACCCCAGCCTGGGTGTTTTGTTTTTCTTCAGACAAGATCTCACTAAGCGGTTAAATTGCCCAGGCTGGACTGGAACTTACATCTTCCTGTATCAGCCTCCCGAAGGGCTGGCAGGATTAAAGGTGTGCTCCACCACAGTCTCTCGAACAACATCCTTCCCGTCTCTAGCTGATAGCTGCAGGAGCTTTACAACAAAGCTCCATGACTTTAACTAAAATATTGGCTCAAAATTCATATAGAGCCGCGTATGGAGCTTAGTGGTGGAATCCTTTTAAGCATGCGCAGGCTTTGTCCTTGATTCTCAGGACTATAAAGAAGGAAGAGGAAGAAGAAGAGAAGGAATGAAGAGGAAGAGAAGGTCACTCACACGTGGGGACGGGGGCACAGCTCAGTAGTTACAGCACTTGCCCTGGGTTCAACTGCCCTACACAAACTGGGCCTAGTGGCACACACCTGTAATACCAGCACTTGGGAGTCTGAGGCAGGAGGACTGCTGTGAGACGGAGGCAAGTCTGGGCTCCACAGTGAGTTCAGGACCGGCCTGGACTACAAAGCCAGAATGAGACACTGTCTCAAAAAAAATAAAATAAAATCAATCAATCACGTGAAGGAAATGAAGAGAAAATCAATGAGAACATATACTCCCGAGACAGCTGAGGTTTATATGTGTTATCCTGGCATAATTAACAGCACCCCCTGCACTGGATTTCACCTTAGGACGATTACCACAAACACAAAGCTAACAAATTGATCCTAACGAGGCTGAAAAGTATCTTTTGAGTATCTGAAATCAATCTAAGAAAATGTTAATTACATAAAGGCCAGAAATTAGTCCTGACGTTATACTGTATCATTACTCGTTTCTTTATTGTATGAGTTCTCCAACTCCAAGAAGGGACAGCAGCTGCACCTAGAGCACCTGAATGGTGCCTGGTACCCAGTAGCCACTCCACATGAACACACTGTCCCAAAAAGGGAGCCCAGTCACCAGAGAATCTTCTGCCAGGGACTAACTTTGGAAGCAGCAGTTCCGTAAAGATGCAGCACGCTGCTCTCTTGGTCCAATTCACAGCAAACAAATGTAAGTAAGACGTGTCCACACAGGTGTTCCTGGGACAGAACTAACAGGTGTCACCTGTGTATGTCCCATCTAGCGACTATGGTGTTCAAATGAAAACCAACCACATAAAAGTCCAATAAAATGGAAATGCGGACTATGTGTTGGGTACATGTGGTGTTCACTGTAACATTCTGCCAACTTTGCTGTGTATGTGGAGATGCTGGAGAAATGTTGGGAAAACAACAACTAGAGTTTTGCTCTAGGGAAAGAGACCTAAAGACAAGAAGGATGAGGGCTACGGATGCCCCAGGTCCAGGTTCCACCTCTCCCCACTTTCTGAGAACCAGGATACGACAGGAGTGTGAACGCCCTGTGGCTGGCCAGAATGGAAGACACAGAGAAAAAAAACTAGTATTGTCTTGCCAGGCACCATGGAACAGCCTGAAATCTCAAGTACTTGGGAGACTAAGGCAGGACAATCACAAGCTCAAGGCCCACCAAGGAAATTTAACGACTTACTGAGACCCTATCTTTAAAAAAAGGAAAAGTAAAAAGGGCTGGGAATGTAGAGCACTCAGTGGTAGAGCACTTGCCTAGCACACATGAGGCCTGGATTCAACCCCCAGAGCTGCACTTTTGCCTCAATGACACATGACATCTTAATGCTACGGGGCTCTGTGAGATACAACACATTCGCTGGGAGCGCACACCCTACACTGGCTCTCAACCAAGGCAGACCATCAGAAACGGTACCTCGGGCGCCCTCTTCCTGTGCCCTCCCTTAGACCACCTCTCCTTTCCATCGGTGACGTGGGGGCCTCTCACCGTTGAGATGCCAGCCTTCTCCATGCCGCCTTCCTTTATGTCTTTCTTCCCCTTCCTCGTCAGAGAATGAGTTGCTCCTGTCTTTGGAGCATTTTTCTCTGTTTCCCCTTGTGCTGCTCTTCTCTGGATGTTTCCTTTCTCATCTCCCTCTTCTGGCTTCTGGTGTCTTCTTTCACCTTCTTCTTTATAAAGCCAGTACTTCAGGGGCTTGTCTTTACTGTC